>CM063250.1:14002069-14047429 GCA_032158295.1 Pycnopodia helianthoides | reverse complement strand
TTTTCATCTTCCGGTTTGAACCGGAAGTCGGGGTCAAATGGGGTCGCACTTAATGTATCGTTTGTTTAGTGTTCAGTGCCCTTTCCGATAATGTTTAGATTGTAAAAATCCAATGTTTGGTTCTCGACATATGATTTTTTAAAATAATAAACTTTGAATTAATATATTTCAATACCCGATGACGTCATATGACGTTACTAAAACGGTTTCATCTCCTAATGGATATCTAACTATGTGAAGTTTCAAGTTTATATGTGCTTGGGAAGTGTGCTTTTGTTAGCGGAAAAGCGACGGGGAGAAGGAAGAAGTATTAAGAAAAATGATAACAAATTCGAAGTGTTCCGATTTTTGGCCTGAATTAATGAGTCGTCTGTTTTCAAGTAAAGCTGACTGGGGTGAATGTGACTTGTGTTATTTGTTATTGTGAAAACAGAATGAATAACTATTAAAGAATCTTTTTTCTAAGCGTTTTACAGAACTTCCAGTTTCACAGTTATGAGTTAGGGTTAGCAATCCGTTATTATGTATTCACAATCCGTTGTTACAGATTACGGTTTATAGTACAGATTCGCAATCCGTATAATAACGGATTTTTCAGATTTAATTCCAGTCAGTTATTAAAAGCCATACAAATCACTAGAGCAGGTGGACATTTCAGTGAAGCCTCCTCTTATATTCCTTGGTTTCCACTACGCCATCAGACGTGCAAAACGGGAGTAAATTCATGCTGAACTTTGAGTGAGTTTGAGGATTTGAGATTTGTACGTGTGTACTACAACAACGTAAAACTTTGACACGTCTAAACCTGCACACAATACGTGGCTGCATGTCAGCAGTATGCAGGTTTGGTGACCTTGTAATCAATGGAGCTCACAGCCAGCCACGTGCTATTGGATAGATAAGGATAGTATGCATGTTTTCAGTGGTTCTTCCAGCAGGTGCTGCTGGATTAGATTCAGTGCAGTTGTTTTCATTACTTGAGCGTTAATGTCCGATTTCGACGGGAAGTTAGGGTCAAATCGGTAACATTTCTGTGGAAAAGTTTGCGGAGGAAGAACATAAACCTAATGTAAAAATTGTGACTAAGTATAAGTAGTTCTTGAGATATGATTTTTTGAAATTTTCAACTTCCGGTTTGAATCGGAAGTCAAGGTCAAATGGGGGTCACACTCTGTGTAGCGTTTTTTGAGTTTCCAAAGGCCTTTCCGATGATGTATAGATTGTGAAAATCCATTTTGTGGTTCATGAGTTATGATTTTTTGAAATAATAAACTTTGAATTAATGTATTTCAATACCTGATGACGTCATCATGACGTAACTAAAGCGGTTTCATCTCCTAATAGATATCTAACTATATGTGAAGTTTCAAGTTTGTATGTGCTTGGGAAGTGTACTTTTGTTAGCGGACAAGCGACGGGGAGAAGAAGAAGTATTAAGAAAAAAAAAAAAAAACGGAACAAAAACAAGAGGTGTCCCGGGCGGATTGCCCGAACACCTAATTAAAAATAAAACTAGAGCTCAATTGCATTTGTGCACAAATGCCGAGCTGTTTCGCAATAACATTTTCAAATTACTGAAGTAAATATGAAAGTCTTTTTGGATTCAAAGCAGTTATGATGTATCAAGCCTGTTTAAAAAAGAATTTTGATTATACCACATTTTATTAGCAATTTATGAAAAAAAGGTGCAAAAAATGAAAAAAATCATAAAAAATCATATGATGACGTCATCATGACGTCATATCAGAATTTAAAAGAACTTGCCAATATCTAACAACCTACCAAGTTTCAACATGATCGCACTAATACATCGGGAGATGTACGACTTCGAAAAAGGCACCTTTAAGGCCGCGTCACGTGACCCCCGATGACCTCATTGATCTGAAATTTCACACATATGATGGCTGCCTGACGGTCAACATATGTGTAAAAAGAATTTGGATTATAACACGTTTTTTTAATGCAAACCTTTGCGAGACACTAACATTGTTGAAAGCATGTTCATAACATTTAGCACTTTTGAATTACAAGGCACTTCCGGTTTGGACTGGAAGTAGAGGTCAAGTGAGGTCACGCACACTGAATAAAATGAAGACCTAATTTATCCCTATACAATCCACAACAGAAACCTACGGTCTCTTGTGGTTGATTTGATACGGATTTTCAAATATTTAAAATAAAAAACTTTAAGATTACGTCACGTGACAGGTGATGACGTCATCATGACGAATTTCTCTTAGGACCCTCCTTGCACCAATGCCTTTCATCACTGAAAGTTTCATTGCAATTGTTCTTCAAGAACTATGCAAAAGGCCGCTTTGAACGAATCGTGCGTAATTTCAATGACTTCCGGAAGTCTGAAAAATACAAATAAAAAAAAAAAAATAATAATAAAAAAAACTTTAACGAAAACAAGAGCTGTTTCGCTGCGCGCTACGCTTCACGTGTTCCGGGCAGAGTGCCCGAACACATAATTAAGAACCTACACAAGGTACACAAGGTCCAAACCAATGGTAAACGGTAAAAACATTACCGTAACTTGTCTTCTTAATTACAGTCTAAGTATAGTTGCGCCTCTATGACCTGTGATAGGAATCATAGCCTCATGAAACTCTGGAGCGATATGGCAACTAAACGAATCACAAAATACAATTGGGATATAAACATTAAACACTTATTAAACCACTGGCTTAATAACCCCAAGTGCCAAAATGTGTTTCCCACATCATAAAAAAATACAGAGGGAGCCATGAAAGACTGAACTTCCCCCAATAAAGTACCTAGGGCACTTGGGAGACTCAACTTTCTTGCCTAATAAAGACTCATTCTTCCCGCCCAATAATACCAGGGGCAGCCATGGAAGACTCAACTTCCTGCCCACAGGGCAGCCATGGAAGACTCAACTTCCCGCCCACAGGGCAGCCATGGAAGACTCAACTTCCCGCCCACAGGGCAGCCATGGAAGACTCAACTTCCCGCCCACAGGGCAGCCATGGAAGACTCAACTTCCCGCCCACAGGGCAGCCATGGAAGACTCAACTTCCAGCCCACAGGGCAGCCATGGAAGACTCAACTTCCCGCACACAGGGCAGCCATGGAAGACTCAACTTCCCGCACACAGGGCAGCCATGGAAGACTCAACTTCCCGCCCACAGGGCAGCCATGGAAGACTCAACTTCCCGCCCACAGGGCAGCCATGGAAGACTCAACTTCCAGCCCACAGGGCAGCCATGGAAAACTCAACTTCCAGCCCACAGGGCAGCCATGGAAGACTCAACTTCCAGCCCACAGGGCAGCCATGGAAGACTCAACTTCCAGCCCACAGGGCAGCCATGGAAGACTCAACTTCCCGCCCACAGGGCAGCCATGGAAGACTCAACTTCCCGCCCACAGGGCAGCCATGGAAGACTCAACTTCCAGCCCACAGGGCAGCCATGGAAGACTCAACTTCCCGCCCACAGGGCAGCCATGGAAGACTCAACTTCCAGCCCACAGGGTAGCCGTGGAAGACTCAACTTCCCGCACACAGGGCAGCCATGGAAGACTCAACTTCCCGCACACAGGGCAGCCATGGAAGACTCAACTTCCAGCCCACAGGGCAGTCATGGAAGACTCATTCTTCCCACCCAATAATGGAAGACTCAACTTCCTGCCCGATAAAACAACAAAGACACCTTATAAAAAGACTTATCTGATACGGTATAGGTTTGATTTTAATAAAATTATAACAAGTAGGATTACTCTGGGTGAAAGAAAGAATCATGTTTGCAGTATAAAAAATCATCGTATAAAAGTGATCATCGCAATGAACTCATTCAATATCAGATAAGGCGCATCACTAGTTAAGATGCAGTGATTTTTTTGGTACTTTGAAAGTCAGATAAGACGTGTCTTACACATAGGAAATAACAGTACATATAAACCGCTACTAAATATTGCTACTAAATAGCAATACATCGGTCGGTGTTGAAAAATGTATGTTCACTGAGTGTAAGGAATTTTATCATTTATTGATGATAAACTAAATCAATGAAGGTGTATCAATTGTCCCAATGTGAAAATGTCAAGTTAAGTATGGAAATTGAAGTCTTCGTTCTGAGGGCACTATAGCATACGATGATGTCAACAAGCCTCTTTTCTGAAAGCTTAGACTCATCGCAAATTTCATAAAGTAAAACAATGTGAAAATTTTTCATTCCATTTGCTGCAGAGGCATCTTTAATTTTCACTCTAATTTGGGGTTGTGAACTTTCGGTTTGGACCAGATGGACAGGTCAAACTGGGTCATGTGTCAGCATGAAATATGACACTTGTAATGAGCTAAACAAAATAGTAAAACTATACATTTATATCATGCTATTTTGTTTTACAACAATACTTTGCAGCTCCTTTGAAAATAGTTCAGAGCTGTTGCAAAAGGGAGCAATACAAGTTCACCAAAGTTCTTTTTGTCACGTGTCTTCGGATCCCTTATGCAGCTAGTGTGGGGTAGGCAGGAAAAAGATGTCAAACAGAAAATAAAGCTGTGCCTTGTAAATGCACTCGTTTCCGGACCATTAGGATGGCAGACCAAAATATTTAGCAGCCTTCCAGATGCGCTGCCAGTGCAAAACCCTGAACATCTCAAAGGAAGACAAGATGCGGAAAAAAGAGGTGTGGAGGAGAGTATGTGTACGCACCATCCAGTCTCTTGCTTAGGGTGTTAGTGAGCACTTAGCACCATACAGCAACACACTTTCAATAGCTGTTCTAAAGAACTGGATTTTAAGTTCTCCACTTGGGGAGCTCTTCCACATTTTATTGAGTTTGGAAGGAGCTGACCCTGCTTTTGCAATGTGAATTTCTATATCCTTTGATGCATTCCCAACTCATGATTCTAAGAGTTGAAACTCATGGAGGCATTTCAGCTTAACTTCACATCTCATCAACATTGTTGTAGCGAATGTACTCGATTTTGTTCTCATGAACAGAGAGCCCAATTTCTCTGGCAGCAGCTTCAACCCTGTGTAACAGGGATTGAGTGTCCTAAAATGTGTTTCAAAAAGAAGCACAATGTCATCGGCATATTTATTGTCTGTGATAATTAACTCAGGCTGGTGACTACTCTGTTACTGATTTAGAGTAAACCCAAGCTTCTTGTACCTTTGAGTAATATTGTGCATTGTGTACTCTAACATCTTGATATACAGAAATGGATCATGTGTGTCTCCCTGAAGGACTCCCGCTAGGAAAGTGAAAAAGTCTGTGTCACCATCAGGGGTTCTAACAGCTGCAAATGTCTGGTCATACATGATACCAATGGCATTGACTTTGCTCTGTGGAATCCCATAAGCAAGTAGAATCTCAAGAATCTTGCCTCTGTGTACACCACACTGTTGAAGGTCTTTTGAAAATCAACAAAGGTTAACACTGCAGTCAGGTTCTTTACTTGTATACCTTTGATGATTCTCCTTATTTCCAAGATTTGTGTAATAGTTCCCCTACCCACAGTAGTGTGGGAGGGTCTACGAGCGAATACTTACCTGTACGGCGAATACTACAATTGAATTGTTCCCTATGCCGGCAGGCAATTAGCTAAGAGTTTTACACACAATAGCGACCTCTTGTGTCCTATCCACGACGCCCTGTGACATGCGCACTACGTTAGCGTCCTGTTTTTCCTCAAGCGTTATACGCGTAAGTACTCAAGAATAAAAAAAAGTGGGGAAGGAGGGAGGGTGCTCTACAGGTACAGTACCAGCCACAAGTAATTCCAAGCCCCTGAGGGTAACCCGCAGGGAGCAACGAGTACGTGGCGGGGACCCCCGCAAAATACCCGCGGGTGTAAGGGGGCCCACGAGAAAAGTACCGGGGACCACGCAAGAGATTTGCGGGGCCACACAACCCGCTAACGGCTTCGTGGGCTGTAACGGGGGGCTTTGTTTGGCAATCATTGATGCGTAAAACTGTTGTGATCAATACAACAGCGAAGTGCTGTACCCATAAAACATAACGCTGTCGATCGTTTGAAGATTTAGACACACCTCACTACAAATTTCCAATGGTATATTTAACTACATGTCACTGTTAAGAGTTAATAAGATACCAAACCTGTGTGTTGTGTCTTCATTTCACTCTGATAAATTCATATTTTCTTTACAAAAATGACGTTTCGCACGTCACATTTTGAGAAGATTTTCTCGGCACGCTTCCACAGCTTGTACTATTCTTGAGGTTTACAGACAATGTTGTCATTGTGTATTGCATGCACTGGGTGCCTACACAATTTACGAGCCAGCAGCTAGTCCTATGTTTCCCGATTTGATCCCGCCCACTTCATTCGTGAAAAGTGACAACCGAAAGTGTTGTCCAATGAGGGTCCGTGACGTCGTGCACATGTTTCTCCAAAGATTGCTCAGCCTAGGATTTCCCCTTGACAAGCATCACACTCGTTCCCAACATTTACCTGTATGCCTTGAATGTGGATTCAAGACACCTGGAAACGAGCTTGGTCATGTATTGTCCGAACTCACATCTTTAAAAAAAATAATAATGGGACATTTGCAGTTGGACAATATTTTGTTCAATGGTAAGAATGTCTGTACTCCATCCTATTAATAATAATGCCGTTGTGGGGCATTTGCAGATTGGAAAATATTTAAAGTGTAGAATGTCAGAACTTCATAAAATAGCGCTACTCCACCGCCTGGATTTTTGAAAGTTTCAGCACACAGTCACTCACTGCACGTTACAATGGGTTGGCTAAGGATCAGCTGGTATGTCAAAATCCACCAGCCACACAGTTGGGACAAGTGATGAGTAACAATATTCAATCCAGTTATACAATTCACAGATGTTTCGGCCAGTTATTAGTAGAAAAATGAACGCAAACATTTTGTTTCAACACTGACAATTTTTACTGTTGCCGTCTGCAAACCGCTGATATGCGTCGATTCCTCCCCCACCTAACTGGGTTTTTTTTTCCCACAGAGATATCGGCACTGCAATTTGCACAATCAGTTCCCCTGTTTGAACTCCGTAAATACATGGCCATTTTGCATGATCTTTTTTCTTGTGTTTCTGCTGGTATTTCCAAGTATTTGTGGTCAAGATTTTCAGTATCTTATTCACGCAAGTTGTTTCATCAGTGGGCTGGGCGGAAACTCGAACCTTCTGCCCAGCACTTTGCGCAAATACGATGTGCTGCCCAGCACAGATTCCCCCAAGAATAAACCAAAACATTGTCTACTATCCACATAACGCTGATGATAAGGAGTCTTAGTCAATTGTGGTCAATAATGTGAGCAGCAGTGTACAAAGCAAAAATGTTGAAGTGTTGTTATACTTTGTATCAAGTTACAACAAAAAGTAACAATTTTGTATCTTTGAAGAACCTCAGTAGCTACAAGTGGCACATCTAAGGGAATTTTTTTCACCTGCTGTGTTTACTTAAAGTATTGGAACCTTTTAATTTAGGGGTAATACTCCATATCATACATATTTATAGCAATCCAAAAGAAACAATATCTCATATTGTGCTTTTGTTGTACATGTACAACTTTCTTTTTATTCATAGATTAAAACAAAAACACTCCTTACCATGAGCCCCCCCCAAAAAATTATAAAATACAAAAACAACTTTAGAAAGTCTGAAAAGGTTGAAGTGTTATTAAGAAAATCCTACAGATGATGGGGGTAGACATATTTGAAGTTAATTGACCTCACTAAAATATACAATAAAACTTATTGTTATTTTAAAAAATATGTATGGATAAGATAAATAAGGTAATTATTAATAAGATCAATTAGATTTAGAAAAAAGAACCAAACTTATAAAAAAGTAAATAACAATACATTTTCCGGGATGTAACTAAATTTACAAATACCTTTAAGTTTCAAGAGTTTCAATATCCTAACAAAAACGTCTTCACAATAAAGCTGCATTCGCACCTCTGTTGTGGTTTAGCTGACTCATCCCAACGTTAACAACATTTTCAAAGTGGCCAAACAATGGCGAATCAACGCCTCACTAAACACCTCCTGGCGTGCATTGTCTGTGATGCACTTGGGTCTGGTGTTGTAAAAGAAGACGCAGAAATGTTTTATGGGACACTTCCCACACTAGTTGCCAGCATTCCCAGCAACAATGTTGTCATGCTGCTCTGTTTTCAATGAGCCATAGAGAGCAACAGCATATTACTTACAACAAAACAGAGAAAAAGAAGCGTTTAACACATAGCGGAACTGCCAACTCTCCCTGATTCTGCAGAGAAAGTTCCCTGAAAATTAACCAATCTGTCAATGTTATGATGAACAAATTTTAAAATCTCCCCGATCGTGGAAACTTCTTATCCATTATGTTGAATGTTAATCTAAATATCTCACTAAGAGGGGAGGTCGAACATTCTTTCCTTGTAAAAAAATGTTCACCAATACTCGAATGCCGGCAATATTAAAAGACGGAGTACGGACATTATTACCAATTAAAAAAAATTGTCCAACTGCAAATGTCTTGTCCAACTGCAAATGTCCCACAACGGCCCGGCATTATTAAAAGACAGAGTACGGACATTCTTACCATTAAAAAAAAAAAGGTTAACTGCATATGTCCCACAACGGAAAAATATAACAAAGAGGGAACGGGTCGGACATTCTTAACTTGCAAAATAATGTTCACCAATACTCGAATGCCGGCAATATTAAAAAACGGAGTACGGACATTCTTACCATTTAAAAAAAAATGTCCAACTGCAAATGTCACACAACGGCAAAAATATTACAAAGAGGGGACGGGTCGGACATTCTTACCTTGTAAAAAAAAGTGTTCAACAATACTTGAATGCCCGCAATATTAAAAGACGGAGTTTCAAATGGCATTAATATTACAGAATTCTTTAGTGTACAATTATGCAGGTCACTATTATCGTTGGTATTCATGTTAACCCATGCGTGAAGTTATTACAAGACTTGTTGCGGGGACCTTCGTGTCGCCCCCCAAAACTTGCCACGGCACGTACCACCGCTTGCGTGGACCCCGTTCCGTCCCCGCAAAATCCCTGCGGGGGTGCGGGGGTCCCCGTACCCACCACGCAGTTTACCCGCGGGTACCCGTTCCGTACTCGCGGGGGTTTGGAATTACTTGTGGCTGGTACTGTAAGTATTCGCTCGTAGACCCTCCCACACTACTGTGGGTAAGGGGTCTACTTCACTCTACTTACCTGTAGAGTGAATACTACAATTGCATAGTCTCGCACCGAGAAAGGCGGTGGGCAAAATTATTGTATGTTTACAGGGGCGTAGGACACGGGGCATGTCTAACGAAACCCCAAGGACCCATAGGTCAGCCCAGACGCGTGGCACCGCGATATGGAAGAACGACGAGCGTGGTCCTGACGGGTCCTCGTAAACTCGAGCGCGTAACCGCGGCCGATTGTATCGAGGACCCACCGGTCGGAGGTAATCTGACCCCAGGACCCCAGGAATTTCCGGAGGCATCCTCCCACGGGTCCATCGGTGGGAGGTCGCCCGGAGATTAGTAAGTCACTTGCGCCACGTCCCGGTATATCTGGGGTTGGACGCTCGGAACCCGCGGCCCGGTTGGGCGCGCTGTTGTCCAAATTGGGGCTGGGCCAAACGTGAGCCGACCAAATTATCGGCGCAGCCACGAAAATTGCCACGGGCCGCCCTTTGTGGGCGGTGCCGGGGAATGACAAAGGCTGGCTTCTTGGCCTTACCCGCGGCCTTTGCCGGGGCTTGAGGCTTCATTAAATTTATTTTGTCCGTGGCTTTCAGGCGTTTAGCCTCAGCCTCCATGGACTGTTGGAACTGGCCAGCGAATAGATCCTTCCCTGTCAGCGGGAGATCGTCAAGGCGTTTACGCGCCTGGCTGATAGAAGAAAAAGGGCGTCCAGTACATTGGCGCGTCGCCGTCATCAGGGTCGCTACCCTTGTGAACTGGTCCACGACGAAGCGCAGCCCGTTTTCCAGGCAATGGAGGGCCGATACCATCATGTCAGCTGGCACTGCCGAGTCCTCATCGCACCCCAGCTCCAGGTATTCAGATAGGAGCAGGAGGAATGACGTCGCCCGCATACCCATTCGTGCAGAAGAGTCAGCCTTGCGTGCCACGTCCTCCATTTTCCCGCGGATCCTGTCATAGGGAACAATGCAATTGTAGTATTCGCTCTACAGGTAAGTAGAGTGAAGTAGACCGAAGTAGACCCTCTAAATATTGGCTCGAAGTGGGGGGGGGGGGCAATTCTAAGGAGTATTAGCTTGTAGATTTTTTGCAAGTGAGGCTCATTCCTCTATAGTTCTTGGGAAGTCCCAGGTCACCTTTTTGGGGCTTGGTATACTAGTATACTCTTGGACAATGCTGTTGGTTTGTCACCTCTCAAGGCCATGTTGCAAGTGACTAGCAGTTGTTCAATAAGAGCATTACCCTTCAAGACCTCAGGGATGTTGTCCTTTCCAGTGGCCTTGTTGCTTGACATGGTTTTGATGACAGCTTTCAACTCTGCCACATGTGCCATGCTAAAAGGTTCTGCGTTAATTTGGAAGTGTTCTGTAGTGATCACTTTTACAGGGGCATGACTGATTACTGGTGGTTGGCCTAACAGCTGAATGAAATGTTGTTTTCATTTATCAAGCCTCTCATCATAACTATTATACTAATAACATCACTTGAAGAACACTCTACAATGAAGAACTAATCAAAAACAAAAAAGTTTAAAGGAACATTACAGAATTGGTTTTTACTAACGAAACAGTTGCTGGCAGTGTAAGCACTTTGTAATCCACCATATACATAAACTGTAGAAGTTTGAGATCGATCGGCCATCTGGGTCACAAGAAAATAGTGAAAAACCGATTGCACATTTGCATGAAATCATATAGATTCAACAAATGAATAAAACTTTACTGAGCGGTAAACTCCAATTGGAAAATTAGTTTATTAATTTCTCATCAAATATGGCATTTCAGACAGAAATATTTCAAGGGATGTTTTCTACTATCATCATCATTAGACCGTGTAAGTTTTATGTAAATCTGTGATCAAAAAATATATTTTACAAGTTTTTTTCTTACCAATTCTGTAATGTTCCTTTAAAGAATCCTTATCAGTGCAAGGTGAAGCACCAGTCTCAAAACATGTTTGGACTCTATTTCCGCTAAGAGAAAAGAAGAAACTAACGTGGCACCTATGCCGCAGTGCACTGTGGGGAGGGAGCCCAGAGAGGGTTGCTATTGTATGTTAAAACTCTTAGCGCTGAGCCGTTTTTGAGGTGTTCGTGCAACAGCGCGAAAAACTTATTGTTTTTGTTCGGGTTTTTATTGAGGTGTTCGTGCAACAGCGCGAACAACTCATTGTTTTTGTTCGTGTTTTTTTTTTTGTTTTTTTGAGGTGTTCGTGCAACAGCGCGAACAACTCATTGTTTTTGTTCGTGTTTTTATTATTTTTTTTTTATTATTTTTTTAAAAGTTTTTATTCTTCTTCTCAGAGTTTTTTGTCTGCAGGCAAATGCATAGTTGTTAAACTTACATGATCTTGAAACTTTACATGTAGGTATACATTAACTTGTAGATGATTCTAAAAGTTGTGCCGTCATGATGACGTCATCGGGTGTCAAATTACAAGCAAATTTAGGTTCAAAAAGTGACTTATTTACGGCATAACTCAAGATTGAAATGGAATTGAACATTGAAACTCATCAGACATTTGAACCTCAATATCAAGACGACACAAACTTGATGATGTCATGATGACGTCATCAGGTTTGGAATTACAATAAATCAAAGTTTAATATTTGTAAAAAATCATAACTCGTGAACCGCATGTTGGATTTTTACAATCGACACATCATCGGACAGGTCGTTAAAAGTTCAACAAACCCTACACAAAACTTGACCCCATTTGATCTTAACTTCCGGTTCAAATCGGAAGTTGAAAATTTCAAAAGTTCATATCTCAAAAACTACCGATTATTTTAGTTTATTTTTTGTACCACAGTGTAGAACGTTAAGCCTGCTCAAACTTTTGCACTGAGATGACAATATTTTGACCGTTACATCAGGTCGAAAAAGGCGCATGTTTAAGTTGACCCACCGTGACAACGCACGATAGTGAAACTGAAAGAACACAGGTAGACATACGAACGTGCGCCTACACATTGCATGCATTGAAGGCTGTGCGTGTTTCTGTGCCCGTCGTTTGGACATGTACAGTTCATCGTACTTTTAACAATGGCGGCACAACACTGCAGAAATGAGTTTCTCTCAACCTGTGCTATGTTTGGCGTCAAATTGTTCCCTCTTTGCCCTTCTGGTGGCTTGATGGTGATTATGGAATTGAAGACTAAGTTTCACTGAGATGTCCACCTGCTTCAGTGATTCGTATCACTTTTCTTATATGAGAAAATTCAAGCAGAAAAAGGATTAACATTTGTTATGTTTTGACCATACACCGAATGAAATGAACGGACGTGACATCAGCTTGTCAAGGGCGTTTCAGACCGGCACTCACGGCAGTGTTTATCTGCGCGACACGGTGAATACAACGGTAAGCTTCGTTTCAACATGATCTCTTTTCAAAATGAATGTGTCAAGTAGTGACGTTTTTAAAACTAAGGGTCGTTTAATGATCATGGAGGAGGAAGAATTGGGCAATGGGGGATTGGTATGATCGTTGGCTCTGTCAATAGTGTCAGAAAATGGTAAGATTTGATGAATGTGTTCCATCAACTATAGAATTAATATTATTATGCCATAGATAAGTTACAACCTTTCGATGAAGTTTCCCCAAAGGTTAAGATTTATAAGTTATTCATTTCCAAATCAGTATGGGCACTTTCCACGTATTAAATTATAATCTTGAAATGTTTTAAGTCTCGAATTTTGTTTATTTTACCAGTTAGTACAGTGTTCAAGGAACATATGGAACAGAGTCTGATGGCGGGATGAGAGGCTGATGACTGGGTCAGGACTGGTACACAGAAAGGAGTTGCAGCTGTTAACATGAGCCATCTTTAGTCTTCACTGCTCCTGTCAGTTGTCAACTATGGATATACCTGGCCAAAACAATGATTATGGATGGTCTTTTCTTGAGAGGTAAATTTACAGTAGTTTATTGAAGGTTCAAAATGACACAAATTATGCAAGGTAAAACATGTCCGAAGGAATTGAAATAATACTTCTGGTTGAGCCCATTTTCCTTGTAATTCATTGCATTTTTTGTTGGTATGGATAACATGACTTTGCGTAACTAATGCTGTGAGACTTTCTATTCAAAGAAGTTTACATATTTTTGAAACATTCTAAACATTAGTTATTGTAAATTTGTTCATGCATTTAAAATATTGTGCTATGATTTTTATTGTGTTATATGATTTTTTTTTTTGAGACTTGGTAGGTTATGAAAAAATGTCTGAAGATTATTCATGAAGTCATACTCTGTCCATTGTTTTTTCTTCATCAGAATGCAGCACATCCAGTACCGGAATGGTCTACAGTGAAAATTGTGACACTTGCTGTTATGTTCCATTCCTTATTTCCCTGCCAAGTCACTGTATGATGCACCATGGAGGTAGAAATAGTATTTGACTCAGTTTTTTCAGTCTAACTTCAGTCTAAAAAACTTCACAAGAGGCTTAGACTTGCATCTTCATGATGTGCCTTTGTCTTGCATTCCAAACAAGTGTCTTCTACGGTTTAATTTTTCTCAAGTCAATTTTTTCTCAAGTAACAATATCTAAAAATCAAGCGAGCCATTTATAAATTGCAACTGAAAGCTTACACAATGCTTGACTTATTTGAAGGTTATCATCATCAAGTGTATTATGAACAATCATTTTTCATCCATCGATACTCAATGAGAATCCAAATTTATTTGAAATCTTTTGAACATTTCTAATAATTATATTTTAGCTTAATAATGTCAACTTGAACAACATAGCTTGTGTGAACTTGTGATTTATAATGAATCAATAAAGAGTAAGTTTTCATGAAGCAATAAATTAGCTTTTAATAGTGAATGGCATACTTGATACAGTTGGGTTGCTTGCTAGCTTATTACACGCTTGACATTTTATTCCTGAAGCATGACCCCACTCCCCTTTCCTTCCAGTCCAAACAGGAAGTTCTAACTATACAAAACTCTAGTCTCTGTTCAAGAGTCTCGTAACCTGATTTTGGCAATAGCTTTGTCAGTCTTTAAAACAGTCGTCCATGCAAACCTCGCTAACAATCAAACGCCAGGCTTTTAATCATGTGCTTTTTTTAGATTTTTGCTTAAGTGTGTAGGTTGTTAGGCACGCCACAAAACAGTAATGGCACCAAATTCCACTCAATGCAATAGCTCTCGCGTTGACTACAACACTGACCCCATTGGTAGCCGAACACCTCGTGTTTGTTTGGACAAACACTTGCGCTCTAGTTTTTTTATATTTATTTTTTGTAGTTTTTATTCTTCTTCTCAGAGATGTTTGTCTGCAAGCAAATGCATAGTTGTTAAACTTACATGATCTTGAAACTTTACATGTAGGTATACATTAACTTGTAGATGATTCTAAAAGTTGTGTCGTCATGATGACGTCATCAGGTGTCAAGTTACGTTAAATAAAGCTTTAATAAATGAAAAAAAATCATAACTCACGAACGACACAATGGATTTTGACAATCTATATATCATCGGAGAGGTCTTTTACAACTTAACAATCGCTTCACACAACGCGACCCCATTTGACCTCGACTTCTGGTTCAAAACGGAAGTTGAAAAATTCAAAAATTCATATCTCAATAACTAATTATACTGTAGTCAAAATGTTTACATCAGGATGTAGGTCCTTGAGCCTTTTCAAACTTTTGCACAGAGATGATATAAATTAGACCTTAACTTCCGGTCGAAATCAGACGTTAAAGCCCACAAGTGTGAATACCTGCGTTTTAACTGTGTATAGTGCAAAAGCACTGTGGCGGGCCGTTCCGCTCGACTGATCACAGGGGGGCAAAGTCCATTTGGCATAGGCTATGCATAGAGCAAGGCTGTATGGGCTGTGTTAGTCTAATCCAAGTGTGAGCATTTTTGTCAAATAACAAAAGACACACTTCAAAAGATCACACAACCTTCAAACTTCGCACATAGTTAGCTCTTCAATAGTAGAAGACAGAGCTTTTTTTGACGTCAAAATGACGTAATCAAGTGTTCAATTAAATTAAAAGAACTTTAATATATTTGAAAAATTAATAACTTATGAACCGTGCATCGGATTTTTACAATCTATACATCATCGGAGAGGTCTTCGAAAAATAAACAAACGCTACAAAGAGTGTGACCTCATTCCGGTTGAAAGCGGAAGTTAAGTAGTAACCTTAGCATTTATTTCCTGTGTAACAAATGTACTTTCTGAGAAATTTCAAAAGCTATCAACAATCTTTTCATCGATTTAATTAAACACTGACCCCATTGATAGCCGAACACCTCTGTGTTTGTTTGTACAAACACTAAATTCTAGTTTAACTTGATTGTACTATGCACTTTTCACGATTCACAATGCTGTTCAGAAATTCTCGAAAGACATTTTGAGTCAAGACACAAAGTGGAGTTTTGACCCACAAACAACATACAAACACCTGCAATTTGTTTTCATCCCATCCTTCCATTATTTTGACGAAAATTCCCACGGTGAACCATTTAAATTTAAAAAGAAAACAACGCAAGTTCTCTCCTTCTTTATTGTACAGAGGTGAACTGTAGTAATACGATCCATCAACAGATGGCCCCCAGGGTTGAGCACTTAACAAAAAGAAATATACAAGTAAAATCAGACAATCCCCAGCCAAAACGTGCTGCCCCCACCCCCAACCTACTGGCCCTCGGTCAAAGTTGGCTCTTATTGCTGGGTCTGCGCTCCAGCATGAAATTGCACACTGAGAGCCAATACTGTTGGGGAAGAGTTCAAAACACTTTTGACCAGGTTTGAAGGCTAGAATACAGGAGAAATCGAGTCCACCTAGAAACAAAAATAAGCACTTATAAGTCCTCTAAACAACTGAAAAGTACTACTCCACACCCACAGTTACCGATGCCTTTTTTTTGGTCCTGACATTGTTTCTCCATTTTTTTGTTTTCTATAGATTTCCCTGTGGGCCAAAGTTAAACAGGAAAACCTTGTGGAGTAGCTTTGTTAACTTGCTTTTAACAAAATCACAACAGCCTGTGCATAAGAACACACCAACATAACAACTTAACAGAAAGACTGTCTATGTGGGTGTAGGCAGAAACAGGTTTAACACGTTGACTGCCGGTCATTATATTCGCACTTGCCAAGTGTGGTGCGCATGCACGCATAAGTGCGATGCGCATGCACGCATACCAAATAGGTAAAATACAAAAAAATTAAAAAATAACATGCACATTCTCAGGTTGATGTCCTCACCACTGCCAGAAGCGTATGTGTTGCGTGCTCAGTGATGCCAGTGTATTTAAATAACAATACAAGCCCTTTCATTCTCTACAAGTATACTCGTAGTGGCAGAATCTGTCTAACCTGTTAACTACGAATATACTCGTAGGCGGCAGTCAACGTGTTAACAATGACATCAAATAAATGCTACGAGAACAGAATGGATATACCTTTTCCCTCGGAGTTTGTTTTCCAAAGTTGTGCGTTCCACAGATGTGAAGCAGTCTAGGTCCTGATCCATTAAAACAAAAACAATTTATAAAACACAATGAGATTAAAGATGAAAATTTCAAGTTTACAATTTATATTAATGAATGCATGCATTCAAAAGAGTATGTTAGCACTGTACACAATACATGTATGTTGCACAGCCAAGGAAAGACCTGAAATGGAAAATGTTTCAATATTAACAAAATAAAATAACTATTTGTAATTGTTGGTAAATGCACTGGACTCAGACAACTTTCCAGTTCAATTCTACTAAAAATGCTCCCCGTATCAACATAAATGTTCTATTCCAGTAAACCCCATATATTAAAGATAAGTGTACTGGGTTGTTTTAGGTACAACACATGGGACAAACAGTTTTATGTCTCATCTGAAAGATGAAGCAAAAATAGAGTCTTGCTTATAGACACAAGTGTCAAGACCGAAACTCAAACCGACACTCAGAAACACCAGAGCACAAGTCCAGTATGCTTGACCACTCCGCCACCACACGCCATTGTGGCCATAATTGATCCGATTGTACTCAAATTCTTGGACTGTTTATTGATAATAAGCTTTCCTGGAAACCTCACATTGATTATTTATTTAATTTATTGCTCATTATATTGGTATTATAAACAGGCTTAAACCTCACATTGATTATTTGTTTAATTTATTGCTCATTATATTGGTATTATAAACAGGCTTTGATGCTTTCTTCCTCAACACATTTTATTCTCTCTGTACAATACTTTGGTTTTATTCTGCATCAATTGTGGCATCAACTTTGGAGTAATGCTTCCTGTACTGTAATTAATGTAATTTTTCTTCAAAAGAAAAAGGCTGTTCAAGCTGCCTTAAAGGAACGTTACAGAATTGTTAGAAAAAAACTTGTAAAATATACTTTTGATCACAGACTGACATAAAACTTACACGGTCTAATGATGATGATAGTAGAAAACATCCCTTGAAATATTTCTGTCTGAAATGCCATATTTGATGAAAAATGATTAAACTAATTTTCCGATTGGAGTTTATTGCTCAGTGAGCGTTTTATTCATTTGTTGAATCTATATGATTTCATGCAAATGTGTAATCGGTTTTTCACTATTTTCTTGTGACCCAGATGGCCGATCGATCTCAAACTTCTACAGGTTTGTCAGTTTATGCATATGCTGGATTACATAAAGTGCTTACACTGCCATTCTGTAATGTTCCTTTAACATAGCCCATACTGATCCTCTCTGAACTTTATGTTCAGTTTGATTTACCTATTCATTATACTTACCTTATTACATGATTCACCTGCTTTTTGTCCTTTTATTTTGTTGCTTTATAAATTTACCCACCATTCTAAGAAATACATTACACATCTCCATTGTCATTCTATTGTTTATCTTAAAGGCAAAGTATACCTTTGATTTTTTGAACTGTTTGGTTGTTTTAATCCTATATAAATGTAAACATATACAATCAAACTAACCTGTGAAAAATTTCATTTCAAATATCCACGCAGGAGGAATAATCCGTAATAGGAATAAACAATCTGAGAAACATTTTAAACGTCTTAAACCAGATTCCATAGAAGGGAATTGTTTCTCAAAATGTTATACATTATCAACAGCTGCAGTGCTTCTTACAAAGTAAGTTTTTATGTTAATTAATTTTTGGAGTAGTTACCAAAGGATACCTTCCCTTTAATATGTCTGTTAAGTTCTTTCTTTGTTTATGCTAGGTTACCACTATCACGATTCGCGCCACGATTGAAATCGTGGTCTTAATCGTGGAGTAATCGTGGTGATCTTATCAGATCTAATCAGATCTTATCAGATCTTGAGGTAAGTCGTGGCAATCGTGTTAATCGTAGAAAAATTTTGGACGGTTCAAAAATTTTCTACGATCAACACGATAAATTTTTAATCGTGATCATCGCATCAGATCATATTGGATCATAACAAAGCGCGACTGATCACATCTAATCGTGCTTCCAAATCGTGGTGATCGGGATCAACTTGGACAATAAACACCACACTCTGTTGAGATGGTTGCGGGTTGTAGTGTTCACTCTGTGTAGAAGTTCAAGAAACAATGGTCAGTCGGCTTGTATATATATCCGTCAGGGTCCAATCGTAGCTCAAATCGTGATCACTCGATCCATCGTAAAATACATCGCAACCACAATCTTATCTTATCGCAACAGAACGCATAGGTTCGTGATGAATGTATTGGAAGGTATCCGAACGTATCTGCACATATCCGATCGTCCCAAATCGGGGACCCCGATCGTGATAATCGTGTCACATTGAGACTCAATCGGGACATTCCTATCGGATCAGATATGATCGTATCTGAACGGGAGACCAGATCGTGACAGATCGTGTCACCTGAAATTGACCAATCTTGACCATATCACATCCAAGCGCACCAAATTGTACCAGAACGTTTCGACATGCATCACCTCGTATCCAAACCTGACATTTCAGAGAAGTTCCACGATCAGCCACGAATGGCCAATCGTGGTGTTCGGAACGGATCGTACGACAGTGGGAACCTAGCATTAATCTATTGCATTGGTTGTACATATACCTATAGTCTTGTC
This sequence comes from Pycnopodia helianthoides, assembly GCA_032158295.1. Taxonomy (NCBI): domain Eukaryota; kingdom Metazoa; phylum Echinodermata; class Asteroidea; order Forcipulatida; family Asteriidae; genus Pycnopodia; species Pycnopodia helianthoides. The sequence continues at coordinate 14,028,184 of CM063250.1, read as the reverse complement.
CTATCCTTTGATGTATCCAATCTACAAACAGCTTAATTTACGGGGCTCATACTGGACAAGCTGTGCTTCCAAACTTCTCAACGCGTGAGCTATTTCATTAAGATGAAGTTTGGTGCTATAACTGTTTTGTGGTGTGCCTAACAAGCTGCACACTTTAGCAAAAGTCTGAAAAAGCACACGATCATTTGATTGTTAGCGAGGTTTACATGGACGGCTGTTTTAGAGACTAAAAAAAGTAGGTTGCGTGAATCTTGAATAAAGACTAGAGTACAAGCATGTTTTATGAACTTTGAACCTTGTGGTCAATAGAGCAAAACAGCCAGCCACAGTGCTTTTGCATTATACACAGTTTGATACAAAGGTGGGCCTTAAACGTCCGATTTCGACCAGAAGTTAAGGTAAAATTGATATTATTTCTGTGCAAAAGTTTGAGAACGCTCAAGGACCTACAACCTGATGTAAAAATTTTGCTGAAAGTATAAGCAGTTCTTAAGATATGAATTTGTTAAATTTTCAACTTCCGTTTTGAACCGGAAGTCAAGGTCAAATGGGGTCACACTCTGTGTAGCACTTGTTAAGTTGTAGGAGACCTCTACGATGATGTATTGATTGTAGATATCCATTGTGTGGTTCATGACTTATGATTTTTTAAAATATAAAACTTTTATTTAATGTAACTCGATTCCTGATGACGTCATCATGACGTTACTAATGATTATTTAACTATATCTAAAGTTTGAAGGTTGTGTGAGCTTGGGAAGTGTGTTTTTGTTGGCGGACAATCGCGAGGGATAAGAAGAAAAAGAAGAAGTATTATATATATTTTAAAAAAAAACTAGACATATATTTTTGTAGAAACAAAAACAAGGTGTTCGGTGTAGACATGTTCGAGGTTAGTGTAAACATGTCTTTGTAAGAAATATTGATAAACTCTAAGGATCTTCAAATTTGAAATGAGAAACATTGAGAAATTTGAAAACGGATGACTTCAAAATTGATTTCAAACTAATTTTTTATCATGGCTTTGATAACCCATTTAACCCTTTCCCTATGTGTATTAATTGCTGTATACTCAGTACTTTCCCGAGTTTCTTTAAAAAAAAGGGAGATCAAAACAGGCACATTACTCGGGTGGGATTCGAACCCACGACATTTGCACAGCTAGAGCAGATGTCTTACCACCAGACCACCGAAAGTGTGTCTCAGTTGGATGACAAAAGTGCTGTAATTTAGCATGTTTGCGTGGATGAGACTAACACAGCCTCATACCAAATCAGGCTTTGTGGACATTCTGATCAATGAACCGTCTGATCAATGGAGCAGAACAACCAGCCACAGTGCTTTTGCATATACACAGTAAATGCGGGACAACAAAAGATTGCGTCTTACGTCTGATTTCGACCAAAAATATAGGTCAAATTGAAATTATTTTTGTGCAAAAGCTTGAGCAGTCTAACACACCTACAATCTGATGTAAAAATTGTGAAGAAATGATAAGTAGTTATTGAGATATGAATTTTTGAAATGTTCAACTTCTGATTTGAACCGGAAATCGAGGTCAAATGGGGTCACATTCTATGTATTGTTTGTTGAGCGTTTAATCTCCTTTCCGATAACGTTTAGATTGTAACAATCCAATTTATGGTTCTTGAGTTATGATTTATTTAAATAATAAACTTTGATTTAGTGTATTTCAATACTTAATGACGTCATCATGACGTAACTAAAGCGGTTTCATCTCCTAATAAATATCTAACTATATGTGAAATTTCAAGTTGATATGAGCTTGGGAAGTGTGCTTTTGTTAGCGGACAAAGACAGGGGAGAAGAAGAAGAGAAGAAGAAGAAGAAAGAAGAAGAAGAAGAAGAAGAAGAAGAAGAAAGAAGAAGAAGAAGAAGAAGAGAAGAAGAAGAAGAAGAAGAAGAAGAAGAAGAAGAAGAAGAAGAAGAAGAAGAAGAAGAAGAAGAAGAAGAAGAAGAAGAAGAAGAAGAAGAAGAAGAAGAAGAAGAAGAAGAAGAAGAAGAAGAAGAAGAGAAGAAGAAGAAGAAGAAGAAGAAGAAGAAGAAGAAGAAGAAGAAGAAGAAGAAGAAGAAGAAGAAGAAGAAGAAGAAGAAGAAGAAGAAGAAGAAGAAGAAGAAGAAGAAGAAGAAGAAGAAGAAGAAGAAGAAGAAGAAGAAGAAGAAGAAGAAGAAGAAGAAGAAGAAGAAGAAGAAGAAGAAGAAGAAGAAGAAGAAGACTAGAGCTTAAGTGTTTGTACGAACAAACACTGAGGTGTTCGGCTATATGGTTGTGTCAACGCATGAGCTATTGCATTTAGTTGAATTTGGTGCCATTACTGTTTGTCCAAGAAGCTAAAAGCAAAAGTTAAGAAAAGACAGAAAAGAGAAGATAGAAGAGCAAGATAGAAGATTGAAAAGAGAGAGAAGAGAAGAAGAGAAGAAGAAGAGAAGAAGAAGAGAGAAGAAAAAAGAAGAAAAGAAGAAGAAGAAGAAGAAGAAAAGAAGAGAGAAGAAGAAGAAAGAAGAGAGAAAGAAGAAGAGAGAAGAAGAAGAAGAAAGAAAGAAGAAGAAGAAGGAGAAGAGAGAAGAAGAAGAAAAACTAGACTTAGTGTTTGTCGAAACATGAGGTGTTCGCTATAGGGTTTCAACGCTGAGCTATTGATTTAGTGAATTTGGTGCATTATGTTTTTGCCGTGCTAACAAGTACACACTTTAGCAAAAGTCAAAGCACACGATTAAAAGCCGATGTTGATGTTAGCGAGTTTGCATGGAGGTGTTTTGAGACTAACAAGCTATTGCCAAAATCAGGTTGCGTGAACCTTGAACATAGACTAGAGTACAAAGCATGTTTGGACTTTGGATTTTGCAGTCAAAAAATAGCGAAAAGCCACTCACAAAGCAACTGGTATAGATCACGCAATGTGTGTGTGTTTACGGTGGAGTTATTTTCCCGCGGTTTAACAGCGGGTCAATGCATACCCGATTTCAATTGGAAGTGAAGGTCAAATAGGTAACATCTCTGTGGCAAAGTTTGAGAACGCTTATGGACCTACAACATGGTGTAACATTTGTGAGTAGTGTATGTGTAAAAAATATGAATATTTCTTTAAGTAAGAAATTTGAAATTTCAACTTCCGGTTTGAACAGGAAGTCAAGGTCAAATGGTGTAATACTTTGTGTAGTATTTGCTACAATTTTCAAGGCCTCTCCGATGATGTATAGATTGTAGCAATAGGTAATGTACTTCTTGAGTTATGATTTTATGAAGTATTAAACTTTGATTTACTGTATTTTGACTCCTGATGATGTCATCATGACGTCACAACTACCGGATGGAAGTTTTATCCAGGTCCTAACATGGTGTAAATTTGAAGTTGATCTGATATACAGAAGTCAATGTTTTTGCCGGGAATTTGTTTTTTAACGAATTACACAAAGGCAAACTTTGACCTTCCGGTACGACCGGAAGGTCATGTCCATGTCTTGGTCTATCATATGCCCAAATATGAATACTGTAGCTGTAATATTCAGAGACATACAGGCATTGGCATGACGTCACTTTTTGAACTTAAATTGCTTGTAATTTGACACCTGATGACGCAATCGTGACGTCACAACTTACTTACCTTCTGCTAGTTATGTTCTAACTTCACAAGAAGTTTCAAAAGTTCGCAACTATGCGTTTGCTTGCGGACAAGTCTCGTTCGGAAGAATAAGAAAAACTCGGCTATTGCACGAACACCTCAAAAAAAAAAAAAAAAACGAACAAAAACAAAGAGTTGTTCGCGCTATTGAAAAAAAAAAATTAAAAAATCTCGACGAAATCAAAGATGGTTTCGGCGGATGGCCGAAACCCCCCAAAATGTTACCAAAATCAAACTTTTTTCATTAAAAATTTTTTTTTTTGCACTGCTTTCCAGTGCTTACCAGTCTTCTGAGAAATAAGGTATCTTATTTACTTGGCCTACCCGAAACCACAACCTGCACCTGGTGTCTGCCTGATGTCTGGAACAGTGACAGGATGATTGATTGCCCCAAGTAACAGCAGCTAGATCTAAGACCTTGGAGCGGGTCAATGGGGTTAGGGTTGATAGCCTCAAGGGAATTCTATGGGGCTTAGAAGTTAAAGGTGACTGTAGGTCGAAGACTCACCCCGTGCTAATTCTGCTGGTACTAGTGCTATCCAGCTATGGTCCATTGAGGAACTTTAAAAAAAACGTGGTTTTTGACTGTACCGTTAATGAGTAAACATAACTTGTTTACAACGGTACAGTTGATGACTGCGCGATACTGCAGCGAAGTGTTTTAAGATGATGTCACGTGACAGGTGGTGACGCCATCATGACATAATTGTTTGCGGGGCCTTATTGCACCAATGCCTTTCATCACTGAAAGTTTCATTGCAATTGCTCTTTAGGAACTATGCAAAAGGCCACTTAGAACGATTTGTGCGATATTGCAATGACTTCCGGTTTAAACAGACAAACTAAAAAAACAATAACAACAAAAACTTTAACAAAAACAAGAGCTGTTTCGCTGCGCTGCGATACAGCTAATAAAAAAAAAAAAATCTGGACGAAAACAATAGGTGTTTTGGCTAGCAGGCCGAAACCCCTAAAAAATAAAAATCTGAACGAAAACAATAGGTGTTTCGGCTACCAGGCCGAAACCCTAATAATAATTTAAAAAACTTTGTGGACAAACACAGAGCTGTTCCAATGCCCAAGGAGTCTCTAATTGAAAAGAAATTGAAAATCGGTTGTGTAGTTCTTGAGATATGGTCCAACTTCCGGTTGAACCGGAAGTAAAGGTCAACATAGGGTCACGGTAACCCAAGTTCAATCTTCAATGCTCAAAGGTTCTATAACTGAAAAGATATTGAAAATCGGTTGGTTAGTTCTTGCGATATGGTCCCACTTCCGGTTAACCCAGAAGTAAAGGTCATCAAGGGGTCATGGTAACCGAAGTTCAATCTTTAATGCTCAAAGGATCTATAACTGAAAAGAAATTGAAAATCAGTTGTGTACTTCATGAGATATGGTCCTACTTCCGGTTCACCCGGAACTAAAGGTCAACATGGGGTCACTGTAACCCATGGCTAATCTCCAATGCCCAAGGGGTCTGTAACTGAAAAAAAGTTTGAAAATAGGCTGTGTACTTCTTGAGATATGGTGCTGCAAAGATTAACTGATTAAAGCTTTGAATTACTGTAAATTGAAACCTGATGATGTCACAGTAACAAACATGTGTTTTTCATACTAATAAATTTTATAAGGTACAAGATGGTATGTAACTTATCCCAATCAAATGCCTTTTAAAAAAACCACACTAACTTTTCATATTATATGTTGGTCACGCACAAATCCAATGGGGTGTGTACAAACCAACTGGTCCACCTTCGGTTAGGAATAAATAGCGGCACAATCTCCAACGCATTGCCGTGATTGCACAACACAGAGTTTGTTTCATGAGGTCAGATTTACTAATCTTAAATTGTTAATTATCATGAAACTACATTGTATTTGATTATTTTTAATGGCCTGGAATAACTCTTAGTAAAAGCATTTGTGTTTTAAACATGATTTGTGAATTATAAGTAAATAAAATGTAACTTATTCTGAAAAGTTGTGTTTTAAACATGATTTTTATAGAGCCATTGGTTTTGTACACAGATATAAAACGCGCAAAAAAGTGACGTCATGATGACGTGATGGCAAATGTTAGGCCAGAATGCACATCTACAATACAAGCCAAGTCCATAACTGAAAAAAGTTTGAGGATTGGATGTATACTTTTTGAGATATGATGGACACAAGATTGACTAATTAAATATTCACACCGCTGTCACGTGAATAATTAATTAAGAATTTTAATCTAATTACATCTAAAATTTAAGTCAAGGCATAACCTTCTATATGGTATAAAATTTGACTGGTGTTTTGTTTTCCTAAAATTGAGTTATGGCGGTCAGAAAAGTCACAGGTTAAGTCAATGCGGTTTTGGGAAAGAAAGAATAATAATAGTGAAAGAAAATAATAATCTTGACGATTACAATAGCTGTTCCGACTGAAAGTCCGGAACAGCTAATAAAAATCTGGACGAAACCAGTAGGTTTTTCGGCTACCAGGACAAAACCCCTAAAAAATTCTTGATGGGTTCGGCTACCAGGCCGAAACCCCTAATAATAAAAATAAATCAAAATCTCTACAAAAAATTTGGCGTGGACCAAGTTTTAGACACTGTAAGTGATTCCTGAAATTAATCAAGAACTTCCCTAGGCACTGACAAGGAGTGTTTAGATGCTATATTGGGTGCCTGATGGCGCTCCAGCTCATCGACTAATTGCTGTAAGAAACAGCAATTGGCTTGGCTGAGGTATTTGGACATCGAGTGATATTCATAAATCATCATGTGGAGTGGCCACCGCGATCTCCTGACCTGACCTGTTGTGACTTTTTTCTTTGGGGCCATCTTAAGAGCAAAGTGTTTACTACCCATCCACCGGACATTGCAACTCTACGACAAAGAATCACCAACAAGTTCACTGTTCTACGCCAGGACCCACAGATGATACGAAACGCTGTTCGTGATATGGAGAGACGAGCCAATCTCTGTGTGAAAAGGAATGGGGGCCATGTTGAGGGACATGGGATGGAATTTTTCCATTTGTGCAAAAACAATGATTGTTCAGCCAACCCTGACCACATGTGAATAAATAACATATCATTGGAAAGAGGAGATACGTGGCTTTAAGGTGCTACCTGATAAAACTGATGATAAAACTGGTCAATCTGTGTGTATACAGAACTCATGATCTTTGTACATTTTCTTGTATATGTTGGACGTCACCATGAAGCCCTGAAGTGACCACCGTGATACACATAGTATGGTGCTACAGATTGCTTGCACTTACTGTTGTTGTACACTGTTCTCTGTGGCCAACCATGTGTAACCAACTGCAGCATATGCTGCAATACAGCAGCAGCAGACTGAAAGAAATCGGGGTTCAAAGTCTCCTCAACAATTGACACTGCCAATGGATGTGTTTAAATTCATCAAACACAGCGTAATCGGCAAGTGGAGTCATATTCACAGGAGATGCCTATTTCATCTGATGTACAGTAGTAGTTGTTTTATCTATCAGACTAACACAGCTTTTTTTTTAGTATGGTAAGCAGAAAGTAAGATCTTCTACCACTGTATGCAATAATCAGCCTCATCAGCTTCCTAACGCATCTAGGACTAATTTTGGTTTGCTTAACTGTCAGTCGGCTGATCTAATCAAAGACCATATTAGAGATCATGACATTGACATTATGGCACTCACTGAAACCTGGTTTGTGTCTGAGGTTTTACACTTGTCCACGCCCACAGAAAAGGCAGGAGAGGAGGTGGTGTTGCCCTTCTGTGCAAATACGGACTATCCGTGTCGTTTCCAGGCAACCACTTAGCAACCAGATGCAGTCACTCACTTCTTTAGAATACATTATTGAAGACATTATCAACAACAATAATATTCACCTCTGGGTAATTGTCTTTTACAGACCACCACCTTCACAGAGACACCAAATTCCATTCACTGGTTCATTGAAGTGCTAACAGAGCTATTTGATCAACAGGTGCTCTTCAATGGTACTCTCATTAGTCTCAGAGATTTCAACATTCACTTGGACAACAACACGTCTGAAACAAATACTTGAGAAAACTCTTCCAACAATATGACATGCAACAAATGGTGGTTTTGCAACTCATACATCTGGTCATATCATTGATTTTGTAATTGCACGCGGTTCAGACAACCTCATACAATCAGTAGTTTCATCTGCGTTTGTATCTGACCACTGTGAGATCCACTGATTCCTAAATCTCCAGAAACCAAAGTACAACAAACAACTCGTCTCCTACCAAAACATTTGATCGATTGACTTGGTCAATTTTAGGAATTTGCCTCACCAACCACCAATCCCGCCACTACACTCGATGTCCTGAAAGATCAGTAAAACTCTGTCCTAACTCAACTGGTAGATTCTCACGCACCCATGAAAACGTGTCTGGTCATCGATCGGCCAGCTGTCCCATGGTACAACAAACAGATCACCCTCGTTAAGCAACGTCGCCTCGAACTGGAGAGAAAATGGTGCAAATCAAAGCTCAAGATGACCTTGACATATTTAAATCCCAACAAAAGCTTGCTGAAGCAAAGTCCACTTAACTACCATGAACAAATCAGAGACTGCCAAGGTAACCAAAGAGCACTCTTTCAGATAACTAACAACTTCATGCACAGGAAATCAACCCCCAAACTCCCAACTCATGCATCTCACAAAGAACTTGTTGATAGTTTCTCTGACTTCTTCACCAATAAAATTCAACAAACTAGAGACGACTTATGCCTAATGGTAGATTCTCACGCACCATCCATCCATCCATTCCCAATTCAGATAATGCTGAAAACCACCAGTCTTCCCAGTTCTCTGTAACATCATTCACCCCGTCATCAGAACTCGAGATTGCCAAAATAATTGGGAATTCCCCTCCAAAATCCTGCCTACTGTATGGACCCCCTCTCCACATCCATGGTCAAGGCCATCTTGGATGAACGTGTAGGACCTATAACACTGATCAAGAACATGTCACTCAGCATTGGTTGTTTCTCGAAGCGCTTCAAAACTGCCAAGGTAACACAAGTTATAAAAAACAGACACTTGACTGTAATAATATGAAAAACTATCGCCCAATTTCTAATCTGTCCTTCGTGTCAAAGGTCATTGAGAAAGTCATTTCGAGCAGATTAAACAAGCACTTGGCAAAACATCAGATGCATGAGAGTCAGCAATCTGCATACAGAAGATTCCAGTGTCGAAACGGCCCTTCTTAAAGTCCACAACGACATAATGTGTGCAGTAGACAGCAAAAAGGCCGTACTGCTTGTATTGATTGATCTCTCAGATCTGACTGGTGTCCAAAACTGGATGTCGGCCAATTTCCTGAAGTTCAACCCTTACAAAACCGAGTTTCTTGTCATCTCGAATCCCCAGCTAAAAAACAAAACTAATATCCAAGACATACAGATTGGCGATGCTGTTGTCCAACCCAGTTCTGAAGCTTGCAATCTTTGAGTGTTATTTGATCAATTTATGAGTCTTGAGAAGCACGTTTGTAATACCTGCCAGGTGTACTATATGCACCTTAGACGTATTGCAGCAATCCGGCGCCTGCTTACAACAAATGCAGCAGAGAAACTCATACATGCCTTCATCACCACCAGACTCGACTTCTCCAACAGTCTCCTTGCTGAGCTGCCACATAAAACCATGAGTCGCTTGCAATCAGTCCAAAATGCTGCTGCAAGGTACAAAAATGTCTTCTCATATCTCTCCAATCCTACACAATCTGCACTGGCTACCCATTAGTTTCAGAATTCAGTATAGGATCAACCTCCTGACATTCAAGGCACTTCATGGTTCAGCCCCTCCCTATATACAGAGCATGCTTCAGCACCCGCATGTCAGACTAGGACTGAGGTCATCGGGCAGCATGCCGATTGTTCCCTGGACTCGCCGTGCCACTTAAGGCGATAGGGCCTTTTTTAACATTGCCCCCCGCCTGTGGAACTCTCTGCCTAAATATCTTAGAGACACACACGACATTTCCCACTTCTAGCAGTCGCTTAAACACATCTTTTCAGATTGGCATATGAACATTTCTGAGAATTTCTTTGATTTACCTAGACTGGCACCTTTGAATGTTTAACAGATAATGTGCACCCTACAAATGCTGTGTTATTATTATTATTATTATTAGCAACATTTTTCATCAGATCTTGGGCTCGATTGCGATCGAAAATATATATATATTTTTTCATTTATATTTCAAGTATAAATTGATGCAGCGATCACGATGTTCCACACACTACACAACGGCGTACGCTTGCTTGCTTCATGCAGAGGTAAAAGTTATCACGGTGTCTGATTGTCGCCACATCTCACACACATGAAGCATTAGAAAAACTGCGGAGCCCGGAGCCAGTCTCTTCAAAAGCCATGTGTGTGGTTGGCAATGTGAGACAAGTACTGTACAGTGTATGCTGTACGAGGCGCAGTGATGTGGTAGACACGTCTCACTCAGTAGTCAAGTCATGTTTCGTTCAGGGGAGTAACTTGTGCATGTGCATTGTAAATGCATTTGTAAGTATCAGAGGCTAGGTTTTTTCTGTAATAGAATGCCCAAGCTTTTTGACATGTTGCTGTATAAACTGCCTTGAATAAACAACACAAGCCAGTTGTTGGCCTGAAAATCAATTCATAAGCCTCAGCTAATATTTAAAAAAATACTGTAGGCCTTTGCATTTAACAAAAAAGTGTTTATGAAACATGAAACATGAGGAAATGACTGGTACTATCTTAAAGATATAATTTAAGCATTTGATTATGTAAATCGTGCAGTATTATTACTGTATTAACTCAAAAAGTTGAATATTCCAAAGCCTGTAATTAACAAATTAAAATCATGCTCATTGGGTCTAACAATGTTTTTTAATAATGACTTTGAATTCGGATCTGAAACTTTGCATGGTGGAGAAACATACTTTACTAGACATTAAAGTCAGTATTGAAGAAAGTCTAGTTGTCAGGGAAAACTGTCATAAATGTTTGGGTGTCATTATGGAGGACACTTCAATCCCACAAGTTTTTGCTGCACAAAAAATTTAAAGGTAAATATGATGCCACTGATAACTAGTCTTTTAAGACACATACACATTTTTATTTTTGCATCCCTGTGGAGACATCTTTTGTTTGTTCCTTTGTCCCTGTAGTTAAGAACCTTTGTACACAAAATTCCTTGTGGAGCAACCCAGTCTTTAGAATTTCCCTAAGGAGACCCTTTGTTATCCCTTTCCTGTTTTGTTCCCGGTCTCCATAAGGTAGTGAATATGAAATCACCCACACACACACACACACACACACACATGTAAAATATACCAACTAACCGTACCTCAACAACAGCACACAGTTGTTCACCTGTTGACAGATTGGATACATGGATATGTGCATTAAATGTTGCCACCATTTCCATCTGCTGTAGAACTTCCTTTTGACTTGTTGTTCCAATAATCAAGAGTTTTTTCCCCTGAAGAGGAACGATAATTTTAAATGACGTTATTGCAAAACCTTACTAGATCAGAAATAATTATGAGTTAATCATAAAGTTAGCTCATTCCAGTTTTGCTCAAAAATGGAATTTGGGCTAGCTCTTGCTCTTACTGGCCAGTTTGGCCTTGCCTTAGCTCTGACAGTTTACTGCTGCCCATCTGAAGAGCTCCCCAGGGGCTATGCCTGAGGAGCCAAAGGCATTGAGGGATGACTGGGAGACTTGTGTGGGGGAACGACGCTGACACAAAACCCTTGTCAACGAAGCATTCCCTGAAGTGATTATGAAAAAGTTGTCTAATAAAATATCTTATGATTAAATTGTAAAGCCTTTTTATGTTTTCTAAAATCCATTTACCCCCTTTTATATGCCACATGAGATTCTCCATCTAAACTGTTTTATTTTAAATTGTTGTGCTTCACTGTTTTCACTGGTTAAAAAATCTTTTTTTATAGCTATTTGAAAACTTCCATACTGTGGTATTTGCCATCGTTTTGGCATACAACTGTAGTTACTCAGTTGTTCTCAAAAACATTTACTCTTTAATTTGCAAAAAAAAAAGCTTTTGAATTTGACTGCTCAACATGATTGATTTTCTGGTGAATGAATTAGGCTGGTTGGCCCATCTGGACAATGGGTTGATCTAGTGTGTCCACTTTAGGCTAGGTTTGGTGTGCCAAGGAGGTCTGGTATGTTGTTTAGAATGCAGAGGTGCAGGTGTGTCATTATGTTACATTAAACAATTTAATGTAACAATAATTTAAGTAACAATACCACTTCTAGATCACTAATGTAAGCCATCCGAATGTCAGTCCAAGTGTGGATATTCTGCTACTGGGTCTGTTTTAGCAAATGATGTGGACTAGGCATGAGAGACTACTGAGTTTTTAACTACTTGTATCAACCCCTCATGGAAGACCAAATCACTTAAGATTTGTTGTACTTAAAACAATAAACAATTATTTCTGACAAAACAATTTGTTTTTACCTTAGGTGGAATTTTCTTCAACAATACCAGCAGTGCTTGCAATACCAAGTTAGAGAATCGTGGCCCAAGTGGTACATAATCTGTAAACAAAAAACATGATAAAATAACAACCACTAGTTAACTCTGAAGTCAGGCTATCACTTTTGTAAGGATGCAAGCGGAGCTCCATAAATAGCGAAAATGAACAGAGCCACAGGCGGCAGTAGGGAACAGTGACACCATGCAGCAGTGAGGTGTTACCTTTAACATTCTCGCTTTGTGTGCTGGCCTAGCTGGCCCTGCTGTCCACCCAAAACCGTAAAACCTCCTTTTATTTCATAAAGTAATGGCCATAAACTCTGTCACACAAACAAACAGGGTTATTGCTTCTTAAAAAAAAATACATGTTTCAGTGTTCTTCACAGACTTTTTTGTTGGGAGGGCGGTATGATGTCATCTGTTCGGCGGGTGTTGGTATGATGCATTGGACGGTGAACACCATCAGTCTGAACGCTGACAGTCATGATGAATGCAAAGGGGTTTGGGGGGAAGTCCCCGCTAAAAAGACGCTCCGTTGATTTGGTACGGCATCGAGCTGAGAGTGAGACATCCCATTTTAAATTTTTTATCAAGATGATTTTAAAAATGGATGAGGTCTACGAACAAATACTTACCGGTAGAGTCAAATTACTAATTAGCATATTCCCTATGCCACCAGGCAATATTGCACTCCACCGTCCTACCCACAGTGCCCCGCGACATGCATGCCACGAAGGCGTCCTCTTTTCTCTTAGCCACAGAACCGGTGAGATCGTTAATTTCTGTGTCCGCAGTGTTTCCGATAAATAAAACCTTACCTGATTGCTGGACTTAATCAGCCCTACCAGATGTAAGCACCCAAGAACCGAGTATGTGGGGAAGGAGGGAGGGATAATCTACCAGTAAGTATTCGTTCGTAGACCCCATCCACACTACTGTGGGGGGGGGGGAGTCTACTTCACTCTACTTATTGGTAGAGTTGAATTACTAATTTGCATAGCCTTGCACCAAGAAAAGGCGGTGGGTATACGCGGTGCTACTGCATGTCTACAGGGGAGCGTAGGACCCTGTATGGCGCGCTCCTAAGTTCACAGAACGCTTTGGCGGACCCCACAAGCCAAGTCATGGTCCATGCACGAACTAACGGGAGGTGTCGTCCCCATAAGTAAATGTTATGCACTCTATTATAAGGAAAACTCACCTACTAGTGTGACCCCTGATGAGGTGGAGCTTGTCTTGGCTTTGCAGCTCGGCTTGCCGCCTGCAACACTGCTCGACCCGCTCTCCTGTCTACCTGCAGAACATCCTTCAGGTAGCTGTCGGAGAACATGGTAGGGTTCTTCTAGGAAGTCGCCCTCGTGATATCACTCATGGGGACACCTTTAAAGAAAGCCCATGAAGAAGACAACCCCCGCACCTCGTGGGCACGAATCAGACCATCGGCCACAAGCCACCCGCCCGGCACCGAGTGGATAGCCATGACAATCCAACAAGCGATCGTATCGCGAGACGCCGGTCGGAAGGGCGGAACCTTGGACTTGAACAGCTGATCGTGACCGGTTCAGATCGACTTTGTGCGGTCGACATACCACTTAATGCCCTCACAGGGCACCAAAGTTTGCCGGCCGCAACCGCCGAAAAGGCTTTAAGGTCAGGGACAAAGATGTCAGGGGGTTCGAAAGAATTGGATTGATTCTTCGCCAGGAACCCCACAGTAGGTATTAGGCGGACTCCTCCGGGTTCCCACCGAATGTGTCCTGCCGACACTGTAAGGGAGTGGAGTTTGCTACGTCGGCGAGACGTAGCAACTGCCACCAAGAATGCCACCTTGACAGACATGTGCAGCAATGTGGCCCCACTTAACGGTTCGAAGGGGGGTTTGGTCAGAGTTGACAGTATGCTAAAAAGGTCCTAGCTTGCACACAGGGGGACGGGTAAAAAACATCCCCCTTAGTCAGCTGCCGGATCACATGGTTATCAGAAACCGTCGATCCATCTGCAAACCCCGTGTGAACCGCTGCGATGGCCGACCGGAAGTTCTTCACCGTGGCCGTTGCCAGCCCGCTTTCGGAAAGGTACAGGAGGAAATCCCCCAACTCCTCTACAGACCTATTGGCAGGATGTATAGATCGCAGTCTACACCATTTAAAAAAAATACTAGTCACAATCATTTTCTCTCCAATGGGGGCCCTCCATTGGGGGGAGCCCCCACCCTTCAAAGGGCCCCCTGCTCTATGACCGTACACCCCCACTCAGTGCAGGCCCCCCCGGAGTCGGATGATTTACTCTGGATCCGGGGGGTAAAAGGGGGTCCCTTGTTTGGGGGGGACCACCCCTCTGCAAAGGACCGACCAAGGGAAACCAGGGGTACTTGTCAAATGGGGGGGATCAAAAACCCGCATGATCCCGCAATTTGGTCGGCACCCATGGGAAAAGGGAGGGGCAAAAGCTACCCGCCCCATCCCAGTCTTGGCCATGCGTCGATCTGCCAAGCCTTTGGGTCAGACTCCTCGCACTAGTTCACCTTTGTTTGCCCTAAGGCAAACAATCCAGGGGGGGCGGGTCATCAACTGAAAAAAAAGACGGGCCACCCAGGGGAGGGAAGACCACTCTGTCGGGGCAAACCAAAAACCCAGAAGGGGGATCGGCCTAACAATCCCTTTCCTGGATTCAACCGCACAGAGCGGTCCCCTGCTTTAGCACCATGGGGTAATCCCAACCAGTGCGCACACCAGCCACCGGTCCCCCCTGAGGTTATATACCCCCACCGTACGTTGTCGGGCAGCACCAGGGCCTCGCCCCTTATCTGCGTCGGAATGCTGGAAGCATTTTTTTTTTTCGAAAACCAAGCAATCCCCGGGCGTTATGTGGGTTGAAAGTGTTTCCCGGGCCCCAAACCCCCGCATCTGGCGGGGGAAGTCCCCCCCCCAGTATCAGCGCATCTGTACAGGGGCTTGGACCCGGGCGGTCGGGAAAACTCGACCCTGTGGTTGGGGTTCTTTTCACCCCAACGCAGGTGGGGGCAGCCAAGGGATTTAGCACCGGAGATTTGATCAAAGTTTGTTGGGGGGTAATAGAGAGGGGATAACTGAATAGGGCCCCATCCTAACCTGCAAAAAAACGACAAATCCACCATGCTCCTAAGGCCCCTACCTAACCACCACACGGTGCCACCATTGCCGGAGGGGAAAGGGGCCCCGCAATTTTACCGGGTTTAACACCATCCGCCGATGGGCCCCCCCTTTTTAAGGGGCAAGCCGCATGAGGGAAATGAAGGGGGTCGGTGTGACTTCTCGCTTCACCAAAAAACCTAGGGTTGGGGTGTGAGCACAAGTAACTGAACCGGTCCATCGCCTCCTGGATCGACCACATTAGCCACTCACGGTATTGAAAAATCTAATACCTCGTCCCCAATTGCTGCCCCCCCACCGCCTACACTACATGGGGAATACCCCCCCTAGGGGATAGGGCCCAAGGAAGGGGCAACAAATTCTAAGCTCCCCCCTGTATGGAAACGTAAGAATTTGCGGGGCTCGCCCTGATGGGGAGGTGTAAACCCATCGATGGAAACAAGCAAGGGCAGGGGAACTAACTTTCGGGGTCACTGAAGAGGGGCGCAAAACAACAAAAACAAAATGGCTTTGGGGCCCGTGCTGGGCCGGATGCTGGAAACGACCATCAGGGGGGTT
Source organism: Pycnopodia helianthoides (assembly GCA_032158295.1). NCBI lineage: Eukaryota > Metazoa > Echinodermata > Asteroidea > Forcipulatida > Asteriidae > Pycnopodia > Pycnopodia helianthoides. The sequence continues at coordinate 14,012,338 of CM063250.1, read as the reverse complement.
TTTTTTTTTTTTTTTTTAAAAAAACCCCCCCTTTTTTTTTTTTGGAAAAAAAAAAATTTTTTTTTTGGGGGGTTTTTTTTCCCCCCTTTTTCCCCCTTTGAATTCCCCCCCCAAAAATTGGTTTTTTTTTTAAAAAAAAAATTTTTTAAATTTTCCCCTTTTTTTTAAAAACCCCCCCAAAAAAAAAACCCGGGGGTTTCCCCAAAATTTTTTAAAAAAGGGGTTTGGGGGGGGAAAAAAAAAGGGGTTTTTCCTTTTTTTCCCCCCCCAAAAAAAAAAACCCTTTCCAAAGTTTTTTTAAAAAAGGGTAAAATTTTTAAAAAAAAGGGAAAAATTTTTTTTTTCCCCCCTTTAAATTTAACCCGGGGAAGGAAAGGAAAGGTTTTTTTTTAAAAAAAAAAAAAGGGGTTTTAAAAAAAAAATTTTTTAAGGGGGTTTTTTTTTTCCCCCCCCCAAACCCCTTTTAAAAAAAAATTTTTTTGGGCCCCAATTTTTCCCCCCCCCCCCCAAAATTTAAATTTAAAAAAAAAGGGGGGCCGGGGAAAAAAAATTTTAATTCCCCGGGGGTTTAAAAAATTTTTTCCCCCGGGGAAATTTTTCCCCTTTTGGAAAAAAAAACCAATTTTTTTTCCAAAAAAAAAAAAAACCCAAAACCCCCCCAAAAAAAACCCCGGGGTTCGGGGGAAATTCCCCCAAAAATTTCCTTTTTTTTTTGGGAAAGGGAAAAAAAAATTTTTTTTTCCCGGCCCAAAAAAAAAAAATTAAAAAATTTTTTGGGGGGGGGGTTTTTTTCCCCAAAAAAAAAATTTTTCCCCCGGGCCCCGGTTCCCCTTTTTTTTTTTTTTTTCCCCCCCTTTCCCCTGAACCCTTTAAAAAAAGGGGGTTTTTTGGGGTTTTTTTTCCCTTTTCCCCGGGGGTAACCCCCCAAAAAAAAAAGGGGCCCCCCCCCCTTTTTTAAAAAACCCCCCCAAAAAACCAAAACCGGCCCCCAATGGGGCCCCCGGGGGTTTGGGGGAAAAAAAAAGGGGGGTACCCCTTTGGAACCCCCCCCGGGGTTTTTTGGGCCCGGGGAGGGTTTTTTTTTTTTTTTTTTTAAAAATTTTTTTTTAAATTTTTTTTTTTTAAAAATTTTAAAAAAAAAAAAATTTTTTTTTTTCCCCCCCCTTTTTTTTTTTTTGGGGGGGGGGTTTTTTAAAAAAAAAAATTTTTTTTTAAAAAAAACCCCCAAAACCCTTTTTTTTCCCCCCCCCTTTTTTTTTTTAAAACAAAGGGGGTTTTTTTTTAAAAATTTTTTGGGAAAAAATTTTAAAAATTTTGGGAAAAAAAAAAAATTAAAAAACCCCAAATTTTTTTTTCCCCCCGGGGGTTTTTTCCCCCCCCAAAAAGGGGCCTCCCAAAATTTTTTTTAAATTTTAAAATTTATGGGGTTTTTTTTTCCCCCCCCCAAAAAAAAAAACCCCCCCGGGGGGTTTTTGGAAGGGGGCCCCCCCAAAAAAGGGGGAAAATTTTGAAACCCAAAAATTTTTAAAAAACCCCCTTTCCCGTTTTTCCTTTGGGGAAAAAGGAAAATTTTTGGGGGGAAAAAAAAGGGGGGGGGCCCCCCCGGGGGGCCCGGGGGGCCCCCGGTTTAAAAAAATTTTAAGTTTTTTTTTTTTAAAAAACCCCCGGTTTCCCCTTTAAACCCCCTTTTTAAAAAAGGGGGAAAAAATTTTTGGGGGTTTTTGGGGCCCCCCCGGGAAAAAGGGGGAAAATTTTCCCTTTTTTAAAAATTTTTCCCTTTTTTTTAAAAAAACCCCCAAAAAAACCCCCTAAGGGGGGGGAAACCCTTTTTTTTTTTTTTAAAAAAAATTTTTTTATTTTTTTTTAAAAGGGGGTTTTGGGGCCCCCAAAAAAGGGCCCCAAGGGGAAAGGGGACCCCCTTTTTTGAAAACCCCCTTTTCCCCCCCCCCCGGGGTTAGGGGGGGGGGCCCTTAAAAGGGAAAAAAGAAAAAAACCAAAAAAAACCCAAACCAAAAAAATTTTTGGGGGAAAACCCGGGGGGTTTTTTTTTTGGGGGGGGTTTTTAAAAAAGGGCCCCCCTTTTCCCCGGGAAAAAATTTTTTTTCCCCTTTTTAAATTTTTTTTTCCCCCCCAAATTTCAAAAAAAAAGCCCCCGGGGGGGGCCCAAAAATGGGGTCCCCGGGGGTTGGGGGGGGGAAAAAGGGGGGGGTTTCCCGGGCCCCCCCCCCTTTTTTTTTTTAAAAAAAAACCCCCCTTTCTTTTAAAAAAAAAAATTTAAAAAAAAAAAAATTTTCCCTTTTTTTTTTTTTTTTTTTTTTTAAAAAATTTTCCCCCCCGGGGGGGAAAAAAAAACCGGGGGAAAAAAAAAAGGGCCCCCCTTTTGGGTTTTGGAAAGAAAAAAAAAAAAAAAAAAAAAAAAAAAAAAAAAAAAAAAAAAAAAAAAAAAAAAAAAAAAAAAAAAAATTTTTAAAAAAAATTAATTTAAAATAAATAAAAAAATTTTTTTTTTAAAAAATTTTTTTTTTTTTTTTTTTAAAAAATTTTAAAAACCCCCCTTTTAAAAAAAAAATTTTTTTAAAAAAATTTCCCCGGGAAGGGGGGTTCCCCAAAAAAATTTTAAATTTAAAAAAGGGGGAAAAAAAAAAAAAAAAAAAAAAAAAAAAAAAAAATTAATTTTTTAAAAAAAAAATTTTTTTTTTTTTTTTGGAAAAAAAGGGGTTTAAAAAAAAATTTTTCCTTTTTTCCCCCCCTTTTTTTTTTTAAAATTTTTTTTGGGGGGAAAAAAAAAAAAAAAAAAATTTTAAAAAAAAAAACCCGGAAAAAAAAAAAATTTTTTTTTAACCCCCCCCCCCTTTCCAAAAGGCCCCAAAAAAAAAAAACGGTTTTTTTTTTAAAACCCAAATTTTAAATTTTTTTTTTTTTTAAAATTTTTTCCCCCCTTTTTTTCCCCCCAAAAGGAAATTTTGGGGGGTTAACCCCTTTTGGGGGGGGTTTTTTAAAAAAAAAAATTTTTTTTTTTTAAAAAAGGGGCCCCCGGTTTTTTTTTTAAAAAAGGGGGGAAAAAAAAAAACCCCTTTTTAAAAAAAAAAAAAATTTTTTTTTAAAAAATTTTTTTGGGGTTTTTTTTGGGTTTAAAAAAAAAGGGGGGGGAAAAAAATTTTTTTTTTTTAAAAAAATTTTTTTTTAAAAAGGGCCCTTTTTTTAAAAAAATTTTTTTTCCAAAAAAATTTTTTTAAAAAAATTTTTTAAAAAACCCAAATTTGGGTTTTTTAAAACCCCCCTTTTAAAACCCCCCAAAAAAAAATTTTTTTTTTTTTTTCCCAAAAAAAAATTTTTTTTTTAAAAAAAATTTTTTTTTTTTTAAAAAAAAGGGGGGGAAAAAAAAAAAAAAAAAACCCCCCCCTTTTTTTAAATTTTTTCCCCAAAAAACCCCTTTTTAAAACCGGGCCCCCAAAAATTTAAAAAAACCCCCCCAAGTTTTTCCCCAAATTCCAAAAAAATTTTTTTTTGGGGGGTTTTAACCAATTTTTTTTTTAAAAAAAAGGGGGGAACTTTTTTTTTTTTTTTTTTCCCCCCCCCAAAAAAAAAAAATTTAAAAATTTTTAAATTCAAAAAAATTTTTTTTTTTTTTTTTCCCCCTTTTTTTTTAAAAAATTTTAAAAAAAAAAGGGGCAAAAATTTTTTTTTAAAAAATGGAAAAAAATAAAAAAAAAAAAAAAGGGGGGGGGTTTTTTTTGGGGGCCCTTTTTTTTTTTTTTTTTTTAAAAAAATTTTTTTTTTTTTTTTTTTAAAAATTTTTTGTTTTTTTTTTAAAAAAAAAATTTTGGGTTTTTTTAAAAAAAAAAAAAAAAATTTTAAAAAAAAAAGGGGGGAAAAAAAAAAAAAAAATAAAAAAAAAAAACCCCTTTAAACCCCGGGGGGGCCCCCCTTTTTTTTTTTTCCCAAAAACCCCCTCCCTTTTTAAAAAGGGGGGGGGAAAAAATTTTTTTTTTAAAATTTTTTAAAAAAAAAAATTTGGGGCCCCAAACCCCTTTTTTTAAAAAAAAGGGTTTCCCAAAGGGGGAAAAGGGTTTTTTAAAAGGCCCAAAAAAAAAAAATTTTTTTTTGGGGGGCCCCTTTTTTTTAAAAAAAAGGGGGGGGTTTTAACCCGGGGGGGGCCCCAAAATTTTTGGGCCCCGGAAAGGGGAAAAAGGGGAAAAAAAAAAAGGGGTTTTTGGGGGGGAAAAAAAAAAAAAAAAAAATTTTTCCCCCCAAAAAAAATTTTTTTTTGGAAAAGTTTTTTGGAGGGGGGGGAAAAATTTTTTTCCCCAATTTTAAAAAATTTTAAATTTTTTTTTTTAAATTTTTTTGGGGGGTTTTTTTTTAAAGGGGGAAAAACCCTTTAAAAAAAACCCCAAATTTTTTAAAATTTTTTCCCCGGGAAAAAAGGGAAAATTTGGAAAAAATTTTTTTCCCCCTTTTAATTTAAACCCCCCTTTTTTTTTTTTTTCCCCCCCCTTTTCCCCAAATTCTTTTTTTTTAAAAAAAACCCCCCCCTTTTTTTTTTTTTAAAAAAAAAAAAACCCCCTTTTTTTTTTTTTCCCCCCCAAAAGGGTTTTAAAAAAAATTTTTTTCCCCCCCCCCTTTTTTTGGGGGGCCTTTTTAAAAATTTTTTCCTTTTTTTTTTTTTTCCCCCAAAATTTGGGGGGAAAACCCATTTTAAAAATTTTAAAACCCAAAACCCCCTTTTTTTTGGGGGGGGGGTTTTTTGGTTTTTTCCCCCCCCGGGGGGAAAAAACGGGGTTTTTTTGCCTTTTTTTGGGAAAAGGGGGTAAAAACCCCCCTTTTTGGGGGTTTTTTTTTGAAAATTTTTTTTTTAAAAAAATTTTTTAATTTTGGTTTTTCCCCCTTTTCCCCCCCCAAAAAATTAAAAACCCAAAAAGGGGCAAAAAAAATTTTTCCCCCCCAAAAAAAATTTTTTTTTTTTTTTTTTGGGGGGAAAAAGGGGGGGTTTTTTTTTAAAAAAAAAAAAGGGGAAAGGGGGGGGAAAAAAATTTTTTTAAAAAAGGGGTTTTGGGGAAAAAAAAAAGGGGGGCCCCCCTTTTTTTTTCAAAAAAAGGGGGGGAAAAAAAATTTGGGTTTAAACCGGGGTTTTCCCCCCTTTTTTTTTTAAAATTTTTTTTTAAAACCCCGGGGGGGGGTTTTTCCCTTTTTTTTTTTTTTTTTTTTCCCCCCAAAAAAAATTTTAAAAAAAAAAATTTCCCCAAAAGGTAAAACCCCCCTTTACCTTTTTTAAAAAACCCCGGGGGGGTTTTTTTTTTCCCCCCTGGGAAAACCCCCCCAAAAGGAATCCCCGGGTTAAATAAAAAAAGGGGGTTTCCCCCTTTTTAAATTTTTTCCCCCCCCCAAAAAATTTTTTTTTTGGGGGGGTTTTTTTTGGGGGTTTTCCCAAAATTTTTTTTTGGGGGAAAAAACCAAACCCCTTTTTTTTTTTTTTTTAAAATTTGGGGGGGGGAAGGGGGTTTTTTTTTAAAAATTTTTTTTTTTAAAAAAAAAAAAATTTTTTTGGGGGGTTTTCCCCAAAAATGGGGGTTGCCAAAAAATTTTAAATTTTTTTTTAAACAAAAAATTTTTTGGGAAAATTTCCAAAATTTTTGGGGGTTTTTTTTAAACCCATTTTTTCCCCCCTTTTAAAATTAAAATTTAATTTAAAATTTTTTTAAAAAATTTTTTTTTGGGGGGTTTTTTTCCCCCCCCCAAAAAAAAAAAAAGGGCCTTTTTTCCCTTTTTTTTTAAAAAACCTTGGAAAAAAAAAAAAAAATTTTTTTTTTTTTCCCCCCCAAAAAATTTTTTTTAAAAAAAAAATTTTAAAACCAAAAACCCCCTTTTTTTTTTTTAAAAAATTTTTTTTTAAAAATTTTTTTTTTTTGGGGGCCCCCCTAAAGGGAAAAAAAATTTTTTAAAACCCCCCGGGGGAAAAATTTAAAAGGGAAAATTTTTAAATACCCCAAAATTTTTCCGGGCCAAAAGGGTTTTTTTTAAGGGGGGGGTTTTAAACCCCCAAAAAAAAAACCCCCCCCCCCAAAAAAAAAATTTTTAAAAAATTTTTTTTTTCCCAAAAGGGGCCCAGGTTTTTTTTAAAAAAAAATTAAAAATTAAAAAAAAATTTTTAAAAAAAAATTTTTTTTTTTTTTAAAATTAAAATTTTTTTGGGAAGGGGGAAAAAAAATTTTTTTTCCTCAAAAAAAGGGGGGGGGGGAAAAAAAAATTTTTTTTTTAAAAAAAAATTTTTTTAAAAAACCCCCCTTTTTTCCCCTTTTTAAAACCCTTTTAAAAAGGGAAAAGAAAATTTTTTTTTAAATTTTTTTTAAAAATTTTTTTTTTTTTTTAAAAAAAAAAAAAAAAATTTTTTCTTTTTTTTTTTTAAAATTTTTTTTTTGGGGCCCCAAAAAAAATTTTTTAATTTTTTTCCCCCAAAAAGGGGTTTTTAAAAAGAAAAACCCCCAAAATTTTCCCTTTTTTTTTAAAATTTTTAAAAAAAAATTTTTTGGGTTTTTTTTTTTTTTTTCCCCCCGGTTTCCCAAAACCCTTAAAAAAAAAGGTTTCTTTTTTTTTTAAAAAAAAAAAAATTTTTAAATTTTTTTTTTCCCCCAAATTTTTTTTGGGGCCCTTTGGAAGGGGCCAAACCCCCCAAAAAAAATTTTTTTTTTTTTGAAAAAAAATTTTTTCCAGGAAAAATTTTCCCCGGGAAAAAAAGGTTTTAAAAAAAATTAAAAAAAAAACCCTTTTTTTTAAAAAAAAGGGGGTTTTTAAAAAGGCAATTTTTTAAAAAAAAAAACTTTAATTCCCTTTTGGGGTTTAAACCCCCAAAAAAAAAAAAGGGGGAAAAAAAAAGGGGGGGGTTTTTTTTTGGGTTTAACCCCCCAAAAAAAAAAATTTTTTTCCCCCCAAAATTCCCCCCCTTTTTTGGGGGGGGTTTTTTTTTTTTTTTCCGGGGGTTTTTTTTCCCAAAGGAAAAAAGGGGTTTTTTTCCAAAAAAATTTTAAAAAAAAAAAACCCCTTTTTTTCTTTTGATTTTTTTTTTTGGGAAAAAAATTTAAAATTAAGGAAGGGGCCCCCCTTTTTTTTTTTTTTTAAAAAACCCCTTTAAAAAAATTTAAAAAAAAATTTTTTTTTCCCCAAAAATTTTTTTTTTTTAAAAAAAAAAAGGGAAAAACCCCCGGGAAAAAAAAATTTTTTTTCCCCCCTTTTTAAAAATTTTTTAAAAAAATTTTTTTTTAAAATTTTTTAAAAAAATTTTTTTTTGTTTTTTTCCCAAAAATTTAAATTTTTTAACCCCCCCCCAAAAAAACCCCAAAATAAAAATTTAAAAATTTTTAAAAAAAAAGGGGGGGGGGCCCCCTTTTTTAAATTTAACCTTAAAAAAAAACCCCTTTTTTTTTTGGGGGGTTTTTAAAAGGGGGGGGGGGGGAAAAAAAAAAACCCCCAATAAAAAAAAAATTTTTTTTTTAAAAGGGGGGGAAAAAAAAAATTTTTTTAATTTTTTTTTTTCCCTTTTTTTAAAAAAATTTTTAATTTTTTGGAAAAAAAAAAAAAAAATTTTTAAATTTTAAAAACCCTTAAAGGCCCCCCCCAAAAAACCCAAAAGGGGGGGAAAAAACCCCCCCCCCGGGGCTTTTTAAAAAATTACATTTGTTTTAATTTGTCAAAGTGGTGTTTCAACATAGGTTATTGAATTAAGTACGCACTGATTTGCTTTTAAGTTGAAATAAACTTCTTTTGTAATTTACATCATACTTTTTCTACGTTGAATCTCTATTAATTAACATTTACACCTCCCAATTTTGTTTTAAACTTGAAATGGAAAAAATTGAATTAAAAATGAATAATAACAATTGTCGTATTTTAAAAACTTAAAGTTGTTACATTTTTTATATTATAATTGTGGAATCTCAATTAACACATCTTTACCTTTGAAATATTTGTTCAACAATTAAGCAAAATTTACACTTTTCTGTTTTGTCTTTACTAAATTTCATTTCGGCCAGTTGTAGATTGTTTTGGAAAATTGTTGAGATTTTAAAAGATGTCATCGATCCAAGGTGAAAAATTTTAATGAGGAAAACCTATGAAATAGTGGTTAAAAGTCAATTTTTATTTTTAAATTTTTAACAAAAAGGATTATAAGGGAAACAAATAACGTTTTTAACCGCATTAAAATTGGGTTGTTTGTAATAAGAACCACTATTCAATACAGCACATTTTTAAAATTGAATTTAGACCCATAATCTTTTTGTAACCGATATGTTGGCAGTACAAAAACCCTTATTAATAAATCAAAATAGCATTAATTATATATTTGGAATGGTAAGAGAATTATCAAATAATTATTGATTTTGTCTCAAGCAAATATTCATAAACAATTACAATTTACTAACTTTGGGGTTTGGGTGAATAGTTCAGTTAATCTGAACTGATGGATTTCTCACCGCGATTTTGGGATTGAACATCTTGGTTTTAATTTCATCTATACCCAAAAATTGTAATGTTAAAGAAACAAGGTTATAAAATATCAAGATGGGTTCTGGGACTACGCCTTGAATTACGATTCAAGAAATTTATTTCTTATTTCTAAAAAAATTCTGAATTAAAATTTCTTTTCCAAGAGTTTCAAAATGACGAAACTTTGGAGATTTTATTTTTTGCTAATTTTAAAAAAAAAAGTTTGAAGTCGGTTTACACAATAACCGAAGGTTTTTACAGCATGTAAAACTGGTCCCTTTTATAATTAAGTAGTCCGTAGTTGATGGATTTGGACGTTACAGGAAATTGGTTGGTACTTGGTCACGCAGTGGAAATATGAGAAACTAAATGTTATCGTTAAAATTTTGTTTAAAACTTTGTTTTCATGACCTTACATTCCCAAAAAAGGTTAAATATTTTAAGTAATTACAAAAAATTAAAAATGTAAAAATTACCAAACAATTTATTGGTTGAAGTGTCATATTTAATTCGGATTTTAACTTTTTGTGCTACCCGAATTGGGGATTTACTTAAAATCTTGAGTTTTGGGAAAATTAAAAGTCCTTGAAAAAACAACAGGTTTCAATTATGCCACTTTTATTTCCGTGAAATTGTTGACGCTGATTGAATTAGCATTTCAAAATAACATTCTGGAAAAACCCTTCCTGGTTAAATCGAATACGGACAAACCGTTTATCTTCAAAATTTTATAAAAATGAAAATTTTTGAAGCCTTATATTCTATTCCCAAATAAGCAAGCAATCTAGAGTCGGCTTTACAACTCTGAAAGGTTTTACAGCTGGTTTTAAGAAATTTGGCTCCATTAGCAAATTAATAGATCCGGTAGTGCCTGATGAGACGAAGAAGAATTTTTTGTTATGTCACTAGCTTCGAAAATTAGGAAATCAAGTTGGTTGGCGTAAAAAAATCTGCTGAATGTTAGTAATGACAACAAAAATAATAACGAAGAAAGTTATTATGTTTGGTTTAAAACGATTTCTGAATCAAATTTGATTTTTTTATTATTGGTTTAATTTAAATTAATCGATCTTTGAAAAAAATAAAATAGCTTGTTTTGACTTAACAGAATTATCAAAACTCTGATTTTACCAAATTTTAAAGGATTTCAAAATTAAAGTTTCAAAGAAAAGGCATTTGAAATTAGGGTTTAAGAATTTTTTAGAAGGGATTAAAGAAAAAAAACCCAGCATTTGTCTACTATTCCATTAGGTAAATTTGGATTAAAATCTTTCATTAACGGGAACAAAGTACAAATTTATTGTTCAAGCTAAATCATTTTTGTAAGGACGGAGGTATTAGATCTAATCTTGGCATTAAATGGACTTTGGGCAATTGATAAGGCTCAAAACTGACAACCACGAATCTTGGAAAATTAACTTCCAACATAAATAGGATTCAAGTTTTCCCCTTTATTGTATTGAGGTTAAGTAAATTTTTAAAAGATATGCGCAAAAATTAAATTTTGTTTTCCCATCCTTTGGTGACAAGACTTTTTTCGAACTAAGAAGTAAATAAAATTAATTTTGGGGAAACTTAGACAAAGAAATAATAATTGTAAACAAATAATAAAAGTAACCGTAATCAGGGGGGACTAACAATGCAAATTGAACTGTCCCATTTGGCACAACAACATTAGGAGCCCAATCATAGACCATTCTTAAATGTCAATGGGGAAAAAACCCCAAAAAACCCCATAGGATGATTTTTCCATGAATTTTTCAAAGGAAGGGCCGGCCCCAAAATTTA
>CM063250.1:10942096-11110137 GCA_032158295.1 Pycnopodia helianthoides | reverse complement strand
GAGGCTAATATGTAAAAATGAAAAATAGCATTTGGGTGATTGACCGGTCTTTATTTCTTTTCGATAGATGTGTACAAAACCCATTGAAGCGTTGGGAATTCGGAGTATTCGTCACTTGCCTGTATTTTCCAGTACGAAGCGGCCAAAGTTGCCTTGAAAGTAATTTGATGATATGAAGATAGTAAATTTCCTCTTGCAGCTAGTTTTTATACAACTACTCGTTGTTTCGCCATTTTGGCGTAATTCCTTGGGTTACACACAGCCTCTTTGCTTAGTTACTGTATTAGCCCTACTCTCTGGCCATCGCTCGCCTACAAATCGCAGCTACAATTAATCATTAGACCTGGGGCTTTAATGTATAAAACTGAAACAGCATTGATTGAGGTGATTTGCGGCTACTTTATGTTCTTTCGAATAGCACGTGTACAAAATCCCATTAGACAGCGTTTGGGGACATCGAGTATGTCACTTGCCTGTATTTTCCCGTAGAGACGGCGAAAGTTGCCTGAAAATAATTTTTTCGATATGAAGGAAATTCAGTACAAATTTCGTCTCTCTAGATCTGTTTTATTATATTAAACTAACTCGAATTTGTTTCCCATTTTCGGCAGTATTTCTTCTGGTGTACTACACAGCCCTTCTTTGTTAGTTGTACTGTTTAGCCTACTCTTGCCATCGCGTCGCCTCAAAATCCACGCTCATATTAGTCAATCTAGAGCCCTTGGAGGCTCGTGTAAATTGTAAAACCACTTGATTTAGGTTGACCGTGCAACTATGTTCTTCGAAAGCACTTAAAAATTCCATTAGAGCTTTGGGACTTCGGAGTATCAATTGCTTATTTCGTAAAGAGGCCGAAGTGCTTGAAAGTATTTTGGATCGGACTATAAGAAATCAGGTACAAATTCGCCTTAGCATGCTAGTTCTGAGTATACTTAAACTTACTCCGAATTGTTTCCAGCCATTTTTCGGCAGTAATTCCTTGCTGGTTGTACTACACAGCCCTTCTTTGCTTAGTTGCTACTGTATTAGCCCTACTCTCTGGCCACTCGGTCGCCTACAAAATCGCCACGCTACAAATTAGTTCAATCTAGAGCCCTTGAGACGGGCTTTAAATGGTTAAACTTGTAAAATCCAGCATTGATTTGATGGTGATTTGACCGTATACTTTTGTTTCCTTCTTTCGAATAGCACTGTGTACAAAATCCCATTAGACATGCGTTTGGGGAACATTCGGAGTATCGTCATTCCTGTAATTTTCCGACGAAGACGGCCGAAAGTTGCCTTGAAATGATTTTGATCAGACTATGCAAGGAAGATTCAGGTACAAATTTCGTCTCTCTAGCATGCTTAGTTCTTGAGTTATACTTAAACTAACTCGAATTTGTTCCAGCCATTTTCGGCATATATTCCTTGCTGGTTGTACTACACAGCCTTCTTGCTTAGTTGCTACTGTATTAGCCTACTCTCTGCCACTGCGTCGCCTCAAATCGCCACAGCTCTATATTAGTTCAATCTAGAGCCCTTGAGACGGGCTTTCCAATGGTATAAAACTTGTAAAAATCCGCATTGATTGAGGGTGATTTGCCGTGCATACTTTATGTTTCCTTTTTGAATAGCACTGTGTACAAAATCCATTAGACATGCGTTTGGGAACATTCGGAGTATCGTCCACTTGCTTATTTATCATGAACGAAGACGGCCGAAAGTTGCCCTTGAAATGTAAATTTGGATGCAGGCTACGAAGGAAGATTCAGGTACAAATTTCGTCTCTAGCATGCTTAGTCTTGAGTTATACTTAAACTTAATCGAATTTGTTTCCAGCATTTTTCGGCAGTATATTCCTTGCTGGTTGTACTCACAGCCCTTCTTTGCTTGTTGCTACTGTATTAGCCTACTCTCTGCAACGCGTCGCTACAAAATACGCACAGCTAATATTACGTTCATCTAGAGCCCTTGACGGCTTTCAAATGGTATAAAACTTGTAAAAATCCAGCATTGATTTGAGGTGATGACCGTGCAACTTTATGTTTCTTTTCGAATAGCACTGTGTACACAAATTCCCATAAGCTCATGCTGTTTGGGAACATTCGGAGTATCGTCCTTGCATGTATTTTCCTGGTACGAAGACAGGCCGAAAGTTGCCTTGAAAAGTAATTTTTGGATAGCTATGCAAGGAAGTTCAGGTACAAATTTCGTCTCTTGCATGCTAGTTCTTGAGTTATCTTAATTAACTTCGAATTTGTTTCAGCCATTTTTCGGCAGTATATTCCTTGTGGTTGTACTACACAGCCCTTCTTGCTTGTTGCTACTGTATTAGCCTACCTCTGCATCGCGTCGCTACAAAATCCACGCTACATAATTGTCAATCTAGAGCCCTGAGACGGGCTTTAAATGGTATAAAACTTGTAAAAATCCGCATTGATTGAGGGTCTGACCTGCATACTTATGTCTTTTCGAATAGCACTGTTACAAATCCCATTAGACATGCGTTTGGGAACATCGGGTATCGTCACTTGCTGTATTTTCCGGTAAAACGCCGAAAGTTGCCTTGAAAAAGTAATATTTGGATGCAGGACTATGCAGGAATTCAGGTACAATTTTCGTCTCTAGCATGCTTATTCTTGAGTTATCTTAAACTAACTCCGAATTTGTTCCAGCCATTTTTCGCAGTTATTCCTGTGTTGTACTCACAGCCCTTCTTGCTTGTTGCTACTGTATTAGCCCTACTCAGTCATTCGTGCGCATAGTCTTGAGCGCTTCTACAAAATCCACATTGCTACTATTTAGTTAAGCGTTCAATCTAGAGCCTTGAACGGGCTTTCAATATTATATAACTTGTAAAAATCCAAGCATTGATTTGAGGTGATCTGACCGTGAACTTATGTTTCTTTTCGATAGCACTGTGTACAAAAATTCCTAGACATGCGTTTGGGGAACATTCGGAGTATCGTCACTTGCCTGTATTTTCCGTACGAAGACGGCAAAGTTGCCTTGAAAAAGTATTTTTGGATACAGGACTATGCAAGGAAGATTCATGGTACAATTTCGTCTTCTAGATGCTTAGTTCTTGAGTTATACTTAAACTTACTCCGATTTGTTTCAGCCATTTTTCGGAGTATATTCCTTGCGGTTTACTACACAGCCCTATTTTCTTTAGTTACTACTCGATTAGCCCTAACTCTCTGGCCATCGCGTCGCCTACAAAATCCACAGTACTAATTAGTTCAATCAAGCCCTTGAGACGGCTTTAAATGGTATAAAACTGTAAAAACCGCATTGATTTGAGGGTGATCTGACCTGCAATACTTATGTTTCTTTCGATAGCACTGTGTACAAAATTCATTAGAATGCGTTTGGGAACATTCGAGATGTCGTCACTTGCCTGTATTTTCCGGTACAAGACGCCGAAAGTTGCCTTGAAAAATTCAATTTGGAAGACTATGCAAGGAAGATTCAGGTACAAATTTGTGTCTCTTAGCTTAGTTTTGGTATCTTAAACTTACTCCGAATTGTTTCAGCCATTTTTCGCAATGTATTCTTGCGGTTGTACTCACAGCCCTTCATTGCTTAGTTGCTACTGTATTAGCCCTCTTCTTGCCATCGCGTGCCTACAAAATCCCACAGCAATATTAGTCAACTAGAGCCCTTGAGACGGCTTTCAAATGGTATAAAACTTGTAAAATCCGCATTGATTTGAGGTGTATCTGACCGTGCATACTCTATGTTCTCTTTCGATAGCACTGTGTACAAAAATCCATTAGACATGCGTTTGGGGAACATTCGAGTATCGTCACTTGCCTGTATTTCCGGTACAAGACGCCGAAAGTTGCCTTGAAAAAGTAATATTTGGATCAGGACTATGGAAGTTCAATACAATTTCGTCTCTGCGCTTTGTCTTGAGTTATACTTAAAATTACCGAATTGTTTCAGCCATTTTGGAGTATATCCTTGCTGTTGTACAACGCCTTATTGCTTGATGAACGTAAATCCTTGGCAAATAGAATGTTGCATACAAAATCGCACAGCATCAGTAATTCGTTCTACATTTAGTCTTGAGACGCTTCAATGTATAAACTGTAAAACACATATGGTGATACCTGCACTATGTTTTTCATAGCACTGTGTACAAATCATTAGACATGCGTTGGAACATTCGAGTACGTCACTTCCGTATTCGTAAGACGTGCTAGTTCTTGGTTATACTTAAACTTAACTCCGAATTTGTTTCCAGCCATTTTTCGGCAGTATATTCCTTGCTGGTTGTACTACACAGCCTTCATTGCTTAGTTGCTACTGTATTAGCCCTACTCTCTGGCCACTCGCGTCGCCTACAAAATCGCCACAGCTACATAATTAGTTCAATCTAGAGCCCTTGAGACGGGCTTTCAAATGGTATAAAACTTGTAAAAATCCAGCATTGATTTGAGGGTGATCTGACCGTGCATACTTTATGTTTCTCTTTCGAATAGCACTGTGTACAAAAATTCCATTAGACATGCGTTTGGGGAACATTCGGAGTATCGTCACTTGCCTGTATTTTCCGGTACGAAGACGGCCGAAAGTTGCCTTGAAAAAGTAATTTTGGATGCAGACTATGCAAGGAAGATTCAGGTACAAATTTCGTCTCTCTAGCATGCTTAGTTCTTGAGTTATACTTAAACTTAACTCCGAATTTGTTTCCAGCCATTTTTCGGCAGTATATTCCTTGCTGGTTGTACTACACAGCCCTTCTTTGCTTAGTTGCTACTGTATTAAGCCCTACTCTCTGGCCACTCGCGTCGCCTACAAAATCGCCACAGCTACATAATTAGTTCAATCTAGAGCCCTTGAGACGGGCTTTTCAAATGGTATAAAACTTGTAAAAATCCAGCATTGATTTGAGGGTGATCTGACCGTGCAACTTTATGTTTCTCTTTCGAATAGCATGTGTTTCAAAAATCCCATTAGACATGCGTTTGGGGAACATTCGGAGTATCGTCACTTGCCGTAATTTTCCAGTACGAAGACGGCCGAAAGTTGCCCTTAAAAGTAATTTTGGATGCAGGACTATGCAAGGAAGGTTCAGGGACAAATTTTGTCTCTCTAGCATGCTTAGTTCTTTAGTTATTCTTAAAATTAACTCCGAATTTGTTTTTCCCGCCATTTTTCCAGTATATATTCCTTCTGGTTGTACTACACAGCCCTTCATTGCTTGGGTTTCTACTGTATTAGCCCTACTCTCTGGCCACTCGCGTCGCCTACAAAATGCCACAGCTACATAATTAGTTTAATCTAGAGCCCTTGAGACGGGCTTTCAAATGGTATAAAACTTGTAAAAATCCAGCATTGATTTTGAGGGTGATTTGACCGTGCATACTTTATGTTTCTTTTCGATAGCACTGTGTACAAAAATCCCATTAGACATGCGTTTGGGGAACATTTGGAGTATCGTCACTTGCCTGTTTTCCGGTACGAAGACGGCCGAAAGTTGCCTTGAAAAGTGATTTTGATGCAGGACTATGCAAGGGAAAATTCAGGTACAAATTTTGTCTTTCTAGCTTGCTTAGTTCTTGAGTTTTACTTAAACTTAACTCCGATTGTTTCCAGCCATTTTTCGGAGTATATTCCTTGCTGGTTGTAATCACAAACCCCTTTTTGCTTAGTTGCTACTGTATTAGCCCTACCTCTGGCCATCCGGCGCCTACAAAAAACCCACGCTACATAATTAGATTCAATCTAGACCCTTTAACGGGGTTTTAAAAGGATAAAATTTTTAAAAATCCAGCATTGATTTTAAGGGGGATTACCTGCATACTTTATGTTTCTTTTTTTGAAAAGCACTGTGTACAAAAATCCCCTTAGACATGCGTTTGGGGAACTTCGGAGTATCGTCACTTGCCTTATTTTCCGTACGAAGACGGGCCCAAAGTTGCCTTGAAAAAGTAATTTTGGATCAGGGCATGCAAGGAAAATTTAGGTACAAATTTCGTCTCCTACATGCTTAGTTCTTGAGTTATACTTAAACTTTAAATCCGAATTTGTTTCCCCGCCATTTTTTCGGCAGTAATTTTTTCTGGTTGTACTACACACCCCCCTTTGCTTTGTTGCTACTGTATTAGCCCCCACTCTCTGGCCATCGGTCCCTACAAAATCGCCACACTACATAATTTTTCAATCTAAGCCTTGAGACGGCTTTCAATGGTATAAAACTTGTAAAAATCCAGCATTGATTTTTAGGTGATTACCCTGCATACTTTATGTTTTTTTTCGAATAGCACTGTGTCAAAAATCCCATTAGACATGCGTTTGGGGAAAATCGGAGTACGCACTTGTGTATTTTCCGTACGAAGACGGCGAAAGTTGCCTTGAAAAGTAATTTTTTGGATCAGGACATGCAAGGGAAATTCAGGTACAAATTTCGTCTCTCACATGCTTATTCTTGAGTTAACTTAAACTTTCTCCGAATTTGTTTCCAGCCATTTTTTTGGCAGTATATTTTCCCCTTTCTGGGTTGACTACCACCCCTTCTTGCTTTTGCACTGTATTAGCCCTACTCTCGGCCCCCCCGCGTCGCCTACAAAATCCCACAGCTACATAATTATTCAAACTAGAGCCCTTTAACGGGCTTTCAAATGGTAAAAAAACCCGTAAAAATCCGGGCATTTGATTTGAGGGGGATTGACCCCGATACTTAGTTTCTCTTTCGAATAGCACGTGTAAAAAAAATCCCCTTAGACATGCGTTTTGGGAAAAATCGGGGTATCGTCACTGCCTGTATTTTTCCGGTAGAAACGGCCAAATTGCCCTTAAAAAGTAATTTTGGAGCAGCTATGCAAAGGAAGTTCGGTACAAATTTTCTCTCTACATCTTATTCTTGGTTTTTTCTTAACTTAACTCCGAATTGTTTCCAGCCATTTTTTCCCTATATTCCTTTCTGGTTGTATACACAGCCCCCTTTATTTTCTTTTGCTACTGTATTACCCTACTCTTGGCCATCGGTCGCCTACAAAATGCCACACTACATAATTTGTTTAATCTGAGCCCCTTTAGACGGCTTTAAAGGAAAAAATTGTAAAAAACCACATTGATTTTAGGGGATCACCTGCAACTTTATGTTTCTCTTTTGAATAGCACTGGTACAAAAATTTTCCCTTAGACATGCGTTTGGGGAACATTCGGAGTATCGTCACTTGCCCGTATTTTTTGGTAAAGACGGCCCAAAGTTGCCTAAAAGTAATATTTTTGCAGGCTATGCAAGGGAAATTCGGTACAAAATTTTTTCTCTCTAGCATCTTAGTTTTTGGTTTTCTTAAAATTAACTCCGAATTTGTTTTTAGCCATTTTTCCAAATATATTCCCGCTGGTTGACTACCAGCCCTTTTTGCTTGTTGCACTGATTAGCCCTACTCTTGGCCATCGCGTCGCCTACAAAAACCCCCACTACATAATTAGGGTTTAATCTAGAGCCCCCTTTAGACGGGCTTTCAAATGGGATAAAACTTTTAAAAATTTTCCCGCATTGATTTTGAGGGGGGATTGACCTGCATACTTTATGTTTCTTTTTCGAAAGCACTGTGTACAAAAATCCCCTTAGACTGCTTTGGGAACATTCGGATATCGTCACTTGCCTGATTTTTTCCGGGGCGAAGACGGCCCCAAAGTTGCCTTAAAAAGTTTTTTTGGATCAGACTATGCAAAGGAAGATTTAGGTACAAATTTTGTCTTCTAGCTGCTTAGTTTTTGATTTTTACTTAAACTTAACTCCGAAATTTTTTTCCCGCCTTTTCGGAGTATATTTCCTTTCTGGTTGTAACCCCAAAACCCCTTTTTGCTTAGTTGCTACTGTATTAGCCCTACTCTCTGGCCATCGCGTCCCTACAAAATCCCACACTACATAATTAATTTTAATCTAAGCCCTTGAACGGGCTTTAAAAGGTATAAAACTTGTAAAAATCCGCATTGATTTGAGGTACTCTAATTTATGTTTCTTCATACCTGTAAAAACTTTGACATGGTTGATTCGTGTATTTCCTGTCAAGCCGGAAAGACGGAAAAGTTTTGAAATGAATATGCAGGACATGCAAGAATTCGTTCAATTTCTCTTATTTTTTCTTTGAGTTATTTCACTATTTTGTTTCAGCCTTTTTGGTTGTATATCCTTCTTTGTTGCCTTATTCTGTGCTCTGAACCTCTCTCGCCACTTGTCGCACAAATAACTTCTATTAGCTTAGAGCTTGAACTTTAATGTATAATTGAAATCGCTGACTTTGTTCGTACTCTGTTCAACAGAATCTTAGATTGGGCATTCGAGATTCTATCGAAAGGCAATTGTTAAATATGAACAGCAAGCGTTCATTTTGTTCTAGATCTTATTTAGTTTTTACCATTTTGATTTCTCTAATCCCTTTGTACTAAGCCCTTCTTGGATGCACTCCAATCCGCTACAATCAAGACATTGATCCTGAAACTTAAATGAATTGTAACCATTTTGTGAATGACTAAATTTTGAGACTTGAAACCCATTGCCGTTTGTGAGACTATTGCTGAATGTGAAACAAATTGCTGAAATGTATTTGCGTTAGTTGTACAAATTTCCTTGTGCTATTAGTTATTCTTGTGATTCACTTTTCGTATTATTGTACCGCATCGTGCATCTATTGAACTATAGCCTATTTGCCATCGAGTGTACAAAATCCATGCTTAATTAGTTTATTCCGAGATTCTGAACGGGCTCAAATGGAAATAGCTCCTATCATTTCCACCATTTTTCGGTTATATTCTGCTTGTTGTTAAGCCCTTCTCTGTTTCTGCTATCCGCCGCAAATGAACCATAATTGTCTGGCTTGAGTTTCAAGTTAATGAAATAGATTAGTTACAATTTTGTTTTCTTTAGACAAATCTTACATTGGACGGGTTCGTCATTGCTGTATTCGTCGCCGAAAGTAATATTGTCAGACTAAGTGGTAAATTGTCTTATTAGTCTTTCTTAATACTGAATTGTTTCCATTCAGTATCCTGTGGAACCATTGTTGTTGCTACGATAGCACTTGCACCGCCGCTACAAACCATTCTTTAGACTTGGTTAATGAACTGTATCCATGATAGGATCTGACCGTGCAACTTAGTCTTTTGATTTAATCTGACGCTTGGAATTGGATCCATTGCTATTCGACAGCGCCGAAGTGTAAAAATAGCAGCTGGAAGTGGAATGTCTGCTGTATTTGTACTAAACTATGATTGTTACATTTCGAATCTTTGTATCACACCTATTCTTTTTACTTATTACATTGCCATCGGTAATCACAGTCTTAGTTCACTGACCTGAGGCCAATGGTTAAAATGAATCTATTGTATCTACCTGAACGTTTTAAACTTGTAAACATTGATGCGTTTGGGGACTGTATATTCCTGTATTCGTACAAACCCGAGTTGCAAAAGTATTTTCGACAGAGAAGTTAAAATGTTATGCTATTCTTGATTATACAATACTCAATTTGTTCAGCTTTCCATATATTCCTTGTGTTGCTACAAGCCTTTGTGCATGATTAGCCTACTCTCGGCCATCGCGTCGCAAACGCACAGTACATATGTTCAATCAGCTGAGAGGCTTTAATGGTTAATTTAAATCCGCTGTTAGTACGCTCAACTTATTCTCTTGATAGCATGTGTACAAAAACCATAGACTGTTAATCAAGCTGGCGTACAAAGGAAAGTTGCTTTATTTGAGGTATGCAGGATAGTTTTTCTTAGCATGTTAGTCTATATCTTACTTAATCATTGTTATTTTCGCGTATTCTTGGTGTTACAGTCATGTAGTTCAGTATAGCCTATCTCTGCATCGGTCCTAAACCCAGTAATTATTATCAGCTTGACGTTATGGTATAAACTATTTGCGCATACTCTTGATCATTCTTGACGCTTGATTCGATGCGCTCCCAGCCAAATTTAATACTGAGCTTCATGTAAAGTGCTCAATTTTGTACTACGAATTTTCTTTTTCTTTACAAACCATTGCGTTAGAACTTGATCGCCATGCTTATTTTCTTACGAAGCCAAATCTTAAAAGTGAATTTGATAGCTTGAGCGTCAATTTCTTCTCTGCTATTCTGGTTTCGTAACGCCATTGCTTAATTTGGCGACTTGGTTGTATCAGTCACTGTTATGTTTACTACTCATTCGTCAATTCGTATAACTATGTCATCTAGCCTTGACGGCTCAAATGGTATAAACTTAGTAAAATCCGCATTGATTTGAGGTGATCTGACTGCATACTTATTTCTTTCGAACACTGTGTACAAAAATCATAGACATGCGTTTGGGAACTTCGGAGTATCGTCACTTTTTTCGGACGGCGAAAGTTGCTTAAAGTATTTTGATCAGACTAGCAAGAAGATTAGTACAAATTGTCTCTCTAGCTGCTTAGTCTGTTTACTTAAACTACTCGATTTGTTTCAGCATTTTTCGGCAGTATATTCTTGCTGGTTGTACTACACAGCCTTCTTGCTTAGTTGCTACTGTATTAGCCCTACTCTTGGCATCGCGTGCCTACAAATCCACAGCTACATAATTAGTTCATCTAGAGCCTTGAGACGGCTTTAATGTATAAACTTGTAAATCCGCATTGATTGAGGGTGATCTAACTCTCTTATGCTTTCATAAGTGTAAACATAGATGCTTGGATCGGAGCGATTGCCTGTATTGGAAGACGCGAAATTCTTAAAATTTTGTCAGCTATCAGATTGTACAATTGTTTCACTTAGTATTTCTTATACTCAGTTCACTTTGCAATATTCCTTGTGTTGATCCACCTGCTAGTCATATAGTTCTGGCCACGTCTAAAAACCCGAATTTAGTCATTGAGTAACTTTGTAAACTTAATCGTTGTTGATGCTACCTGCACTGTCCTCAATAGCACGTACAAAATTCATTAGAATGCGTTTAATGGAACGTCATGCTTATTTCGTACGACCGTGCCTTAATGTATTTGATAGAATGCAAAAATCAACATTTGCTTGAGCTATTCTGTTCTAAACGAATGTTAGATTTGCAGATACGATGGTAAAGCTTAGCTTAGTTAATAGCACTTCGCATTCCTAAACGCCCACTTTGTTATCTAACCTGCGCTTAATAAATTTCCGCATTTGGTATACCTGTTTATCCTATGTGTTAGTACCTACCTTACTCGTAACGTAGCTAATTACAGACAGCTTGTAATTATATTATTCGAATTTTTTCAGAGACTAAAGTCCTTAGAATTGGTAAATTCTTGCTTGTCTTCCTACTTGAGTCGCCTGCAATTATTTAAGCCTTGGTCAGTCAACTTGTTCCACATATTAGTATTCCTACTAGTTTTCAACATTTTGTAGTTATTCCTTCTGTGACAACGATCTTGATGTGCTTCTAGAACTTCAATATGTTAAATACACAGCTTTGATATTTCTTGAGCTTCTTGTTACTAGCTCTCGCATGTGTATGCCGCAATAATTTAAAGCTGGAAAAACCATTAGGACATCTTTGGGAAATCTAGACGTCTCATTCTGTTTCCGGTACGAAGACGCCGAAAGTTCAAAGATTTGATGCAGACTATGCAAGGAATTCGTCTTTCTTTAACTATTCTGATTCTAATCCATTTGTTCACTTTCTTTTCT
Organism: Pycnopodia helianthoides; assembly: GCA_032158295.1. Lineage (NCBI taxonomy): Eukaryota > Metazoa > Echinodermata > Asteroidea > Forcipulatida > Asteriidae > Pycnopodia > Pycnopodia helianthoides. Next base: position 11,098,510 of record CM063250.1, on the reverse strand, counting down.
TGCTTCCCACCTATCTTGTTGCTACGTTTCATTATGCTTACAATCCGTATATTCTCTTACCAGACGCTTAATGTACTTGTAAACTATTGGGATCTCGGCACTTGCTCGCCAAATCCATAACATCTTGACTTGAGACGCTTATTGGTAAAACCCGAATTGCTTAGTTTGGTCGACTCAAATTGGTCAATCTTTACAATTCTGGTATACATACTTTGTACATTCGGTACGTGATGCCTTATTACGATAGCCCTAATGCTAAAATCAAAATATATATAGAGTTGAGGTTAAAATTTCATGATTTAGTTCTGACTGATCTTATTCTCGAGTGTTCAATTCATAGACATGCTTGGTTGTACCATTCGTTTTCGCACGATTCCTATTTGATCAGCACAAAAGATTACATTGTCTCTAGAGCTCTTGGTTTTAAATTAACCTTAGATTCTTGCTGTTTACACCTGCGGCACTTATTGTTCTTCGCTCATGGTACATAAATCTTAGAGCCTGGGAAATGGTATATGTAACGCATGTTTGGTACGACGCAATTTTGTTTCTTTATGACTGTGCAAAAATCATACAGTTTGCTTCAGACTTCTGATTTGTACAACCCGAATTGTTAATTTGATCCTTGCGGAAATCAGCATTGTTTTATGTATTAGTATCTAACTACTCAATGTCACCATTTTTCAATTCTTGGAAGCCGGTTCATGTATACTTTGCATGTGAATCCGACATAATGTTCTCTAGTTAGCGCTTCAAAGTAAACTTTGAATCAGATTTGGTATTCGTGACAAGTCCTTATGCATTACAAGATATTGCATGTCCTCATGTAACCATTTTAATAGAGTTATATAATTGTCCCTTTATATCTATATCTTGTTTCATTAATAATTGGTGATACCTTTTTTTTACCCTTCTTAAGGATTTGTACGGCAAGTAGTAAACTTGTTTTGTTCTGAGTACTTATTATCCGATGTACACCATTGCGTTATCTTCTGTTTGAGCCATCTAGTTCATCAGTGTCAAGCCAGCTTTGATATTAATGCGCTTTCGATACTGTAACCTTGTGTCTATTCCATTGGCCGAAGCAGTTACAAACTAAGGTTGAAATCAATTACTGTTTCTCGGACCAATTGTTAAAGTTTGAACGCGAAGTGAAATGCGCTCAGTACTTTTTGATTTTTCCATTTTCTTGGGCACACCTTCTTGTTTGACGAAGCCCTACTCTGATCGGTGCTACAAAAGCTAAAATATCTCTAGACCTAGGTCTGTTAAACTTGTAAATCAGTTGATTAGATTATCCTTATTTCTCTTAGCACTGGAATCGGACTCTGGTTCGACATTGCTGAATTTGAGAAATTAAATGTTTTTGCTGTAGTGATTCAAACTCATTTTGCTTTCTGTATATTCTTTGTTCACTTTGTATTTTGCCTTGCCATTAATCAGTTTTAGCCCTACCTCTGTATGTACCAATATACTATATTAGTTCTAAGCTGACATTAAATTTACTGATCCATATTGTCACGGCAACTAGTTTTGATAGACATGGTGTACAAATTTCCATTGACAATCTGAATTTCAGATTTCATTCCTGTGTTGTACAAGACTCTGAAATTCTAAGTATTATTTGCAGCTGCCAAATCGCACAAATTTGTCTTCTAGCCTGAGTTTTAATGTTAAAACTTAATCCCATTGTTTGGGTATTCCTGCTGTTTATGTCTCTTTGTTGTGTGTATAATCCATGCGCTTAACATCATTGTCATTGCTTGGTTTCGTAAAAGGAAATCCTTGATTATTTGGTGCAACTTAGATTCTCATCCTTCAAAATCTATTCTTGGTTTGAACATCGAAGTTCCACCATTCGAGAACCGGTTGCTAAAGTATTTTGGTCGATAGCAGATTCGGACACGTCGCTCAGCCTATATTGTTAACTAACTTACGGGTTTCAATTTTAATAAATCCTTTGTTTAGCATTTTGCTTATTCTTTTGTACTTACCCTAATCAGACTTACATTAGCCTACTTTCAATGAAAAACTGTAAAATGTTTTGAGCCTTAAGTTTTTAAACTTGTAAATCCCTTGATGGTTTGGAACTTGTTCTCTTCGTTTTCGGTCAAAGCCGGTTGTTGAAAGATTTGATGTTGCAATTCGGTACATCGTCCGCTAATACTAATTAATAATTTGTTCAGCTTTGGAATTTGTACAAGCTCTTGCATGCTACTGTTCTCTTGGATGTCAAAATGGTTAATTCATTACTTGCGTTTGTATAACACAGTCATTAGTGATGATGCACTTATGCTTCGACATGTACAAAATTAGTCTTACGGGTATTCATTATTCGTCGAGGCGAAATTCTATGTATAGCAACTATGAGTTAGCATTGCCCTGCTGCTATCATTTATAAACTCATTGCCTTACGGTTCTGTGTTACAACCCTCATTGTTAGTATACCCACTTGCCTCGTGCCTACAAATCCATGACATTTGGTCATTGAGCTAGCTTTCAAAGGAAAAACTAATGTTTAGCCTTGGAGTATTTCCTGCTGTTGATACACTTTCATTGTTGTTCGGTATACCTTTTAACTGTTGCTATAACCGCCATACGTTCAATGCTAAGTTAATAATAACGTTTTAATTTGATTGTTGTGACTCACTTTAGTTTCTCTTTCTAAATGTGTACAAAAATCCCATTAGACATGCGTTTGGGGAACATTCGGAGTATCGTCACTTGCCTGTATTTTCCGGTACGAAGACGGCCGAAAGTTGCCTTGAAAAAGTAATATTTGGATGCAGGACTATGCAAGGAAGATTCAGGTACAAATTTCGTCTCTCTAGCATGCTTAGTTCTTGAGTTATACTTAAACTTAACTCCGAATTTGTTTCCAGCCATTTTTCGGCAGTATATTCCTTGCTGTTGTACTACACAGCCCTTCTTTGCTTAGTTGCTAATGTATTAGCCCTACTCCCTGGCCACTCGCGTCGCCTACAAATTCGCCACTGCTACATAATTAGATTCAATCTAGAGCCCTTGAGACGGGCTTTCAAATGGTATAAAACTTGTAAAAATCCAGCATTGTTTTGAGGGTGATCTGACCGTGCATACTTTATGTTTCTCTTTCGAGTAGCACTGTGTACAAAAATCCCATTAGACATGCGTTTGGGGAACATTTGGAGTATCGTCACTTGCCTGTATTTTCCGGTACGAAGACGGCCTAAAGTTGCCTTGAAAAAATGATATTTGAATGCATGACTATGCAAGGAAGATTCAGGTACAAATTTCGTCTCTCTAGCATGCTTAGTTCTTGAGTTATACCTAAACTTAACTCCGAATTTGTTTCCAGCCATTATACGGCAGTATATTCCTTGCTGGTTGTACTACACAGGCTTTCTTTGCTTAGTTACTACTGTATTAGCCCTTTTCTTTGGCCACTCGCGTCGTCTTCAAAATCGCCACAGCTACATAATTAGGTTCAATCTAGAGCCCTTGATACGGGCTTTCAAATAGTATAAAACTTGTAAAAATCAAGCATTGATTTGAGGGTGATCTGACCGTGCATACTTTATGTTTCTCTTTCGAATAGCACTGTGTACAAAAATCCTATTAGACATGCGTTTGGGGAACATTCGGAGTATATTCTTTTCCCTGTATTTTCCGGTACGAAGACGGCCGAAAGTTGCCTTGAAAATGTGATTTTTGGATGCAGGACTACAAAGATTCAGGTACAAATTTCGTCTCTCTAGCATGCTTAGTTCTTGAGTTATACTTAAACTTATCTCCGAATTTGTTTCCAGCCATTTTTTGGCAGTATATTCCTTGCTTTTTTTAGTACTACACAGCCCTTCTTTACTTAGTTGCTACTTTATTAGCCGTACTCTTTTGCCACTCGTGTCGCTTACAAAATCTTCACAGCCACATTTTTAATTCGAATCTAGAGCCCTTAAGACAGGCTTTCCAATGGTATAAAACTTTTAAAACTCCAGCATTGATTTGAGGGTTATTTGACCATGCATATGTTTCCCTTTCTAGACGGGCTTTCAAATTATATAAAACTTTGTTTCAAATGGTATAACACTTGTGAAAATCCAGCATTGATTTGAGGGTGATCTGACCGTGCATACTTTATGTTTTTCTCATGCATACCCTTATGTTTCGCTTTCGAACAGCACTGTGTACAAAAATCCCATTAGACATGCGTTTGAGGGACATTCGGAGTATAGTCACTTGCCTGTGATTTCTAGCCTGAAAATAAGAAAAAGTCAACTAGAATGTACATTTTCGGATGCAGGACTATGCAAGGTACGTCCTGTTACGTCCTGTTACTATTTTTGTATGTAAACTATGTAAACTATTTTTGTATAAATTGTAATTTTTACTGTAATTTGGCCGTTGGCCACGATTGTAATAAGAAATAAACAAAACTATAAACTATAACTACAAATGTTGTCTGTCTAGCATGCTTAGTTCGTGAGTTATACTCAAACTTAACTCCGAAGTTGTTTCAGCCATTATTCGGCACTATATTCCTTGCTGGTTTAACTACGCAGCCTTCTTTGCTCTATACTCTCTGGCCACTTGCGTTGCTTACAAAATCACAACAGCCACGAATTTATTCGAAAAGAGAGCCCTTGAGACTGGCTTTCCAGTGGTATAAAACTTGTTAATTTCCAGCATTAATGTGAAGGTGATTTCACCCTGCATACTTTGTTTTTCTCTCTAGAAGAGCTCTGTGTACAAATTTCCCGTTAGACATGCTTTTGCGGAGTATGGCCACTTGCCTGTGATTTTTGGCCTGCAGATAGCAAAAAGTCACCATAAAAAGTACATTTTCGGATGCAGGACCATGCAAGGTACGTCCTGGTACACATTTTTTTTCTAGCACGCTTGTTCATGAGTTATAGTCAATATTAACTCACAATTTATTTCAAACCATTATTCGGCTGGACATTTCTTGCTGGTTTTTTACAGGCATTATTTGCTATTGTAGTAGCCTTACTCTCTGGCCACTTGCGTTGCTTACGAAGTCACTACAGCCACAAAAATTATACGAAGAGAGAGCCCTTGACACTGGATATCCAGTGGTATAAAACTTGTAAAGTTCCAGCCATAAGGTGAGGGTTATTTGACCCTGCATACTTTGTGTTTCTCTCTAGAACAGCTCTGTGTACACAAATCCCATTGAACATACTTTTGCGGAGCATTCGGATTAAGGCCACTTGCCTGTGATTTCTGGTCAATGAGTTATAGTCAATATTAAATTGCTTACAAAATTACTACAGCCAGGAATTTATACAAAGAGAGAGAGCCCTTGAAACGGGCTTTCTAGTGGTATAAAACTTGTTAATTTCCAGCAATTATGTGAGGGTGATTTGACCCTGCATACTTTGTTTTTCTCTCTAGAACAGCTCTGTGTTCAATCCCTTCGAACATGCTTTTGCGGAGCAGTCGGAGTATGGCCACTTGCCTGTGATTTCTGGCCCGAAGATAGCAAAAAGTCACCATAAAAAATTCAGATGCAGGACTTTGCAAGGTACGTTCTGGTACAAATTTCGTCTCTCTAGCTAGCTTATTTCATGAGTTATAGTCAATCCTAACATGCTTTTGCGGAGCATTAGGAGTATTGCCACTTGCCTGTTTTTCCGATCTGAAGTTGACAGAAAGTAGCCATAAAAACTTAATTTTCGGATGCAGGACTATGTAAGGTACATTTAGGTACAAATATCGTCTCTCTAGCATGCTTAGTTCATGAGTTATACTCAACTTTAACTCCAAATTGATTTCCAGCCATTATTGCGCAGGCTATTTCTTGCTGGTTTTAATAAGCAGCCCTTCTTTGCTAAGTTGCTATTGAAGTAAACCCACGCTCTGGCCACTTGCATCGCTTACAAAATCGTCACAGCCACATAACTAGTATGAATCAGAGCCCTTGAGACAAGCTTTCCAATGGTATAAAACTTGTGGAAATCAAGCAATAATGTGAGTGTGATTTGACAGGGTATACTCTGTGTTTCATTCCCTGACAGCTCTGTGTACAAAAATCCCATTGAACTTGCTTTTGCGGAGCATTTTGAGTATTGCCACTTGCCTGTCAATTCCGGTCTGAAGTTGACATAAAGTAGCCATACAAACTTGATTTTCGGGTGCAGGACTATGCAAGGCACATTTAGGTACAAATTTCGTCTTTCTATAATTCTTAGTTCGTGAGTTATACTCAATCTTAACTCCAAATTGATTTCCAGCCATTATTGCGCAGGCTATTTCTTGCTGGTTTTAATACGCAGCCCTTCTTTGCTAATTTGCTGTTGTAGTAGCCCCACCCTCTGGCTCGTTGCGTCGCCTACAAAATCGTCACAACCACACAACTAGTGAGAATCAGAGGCCTAGAGACGAGCTTTCCAAAACTATAAAACTTGTAAAAATCAAACATTGATGTGAGGGTGATTTGACCGGGCATACTTTGTGTTTCCCTGACAGCTCTCTGTACAAAAATCCCATTAAACATGCTTTTGCGGAGCATTAGGAGTATTGCAATTTGCCTGTTTTTCCGGTCTGAAGTTAACAGAAAGTAGCCATGTAAACTTGTTTTTCGGATGCAGGACTATGCAAGGCACAATCAGGTTCAAATATCGTCTCTCTAGCATGCTTAGCTCGTGAATTATACTCAATCTTAACACTGAATTAATTTTAAGCCATTATTCGGCGGGCTATTTCTTGCTGGTTTTAATACGCAGCCCTGCTTTGGTAATTTGCTCTCGTAGTAGCCCAACTCTCTGGCCAGTTGCGTCGCTTGCAAAATCGTCACAGCTACAAAACTAGTGCGAGTCTGAGCCCTTGAGACGAGCTTTCCAAGGGTATAAAACTTGTAAAAATCAAACAATGGGTGATTTGACTGGGCATACTTTGTGTTTCTTTTTCTGACAGCTCTGTGTACAAAATTCCCATTAAACATGCCTGTGCCACTTGCCCGTCATTTCCGGTCTGAAGCTAACAGAAAGTAGCCATTAAAGTCAAAATGTAATTGTTTGAAGGTAGCACAATCGTATTGAAATCGTTAAATAACATGGTCTGCAGTCAAAAGTGGGTAATATTTTGATTTTGGAATCCTCTACCTCCATACCGTCACCAAAATACCGAGATATTTAGTGAATGGTGTTTGTTCCGCACATCACCACAAAGGACCGCAAACACGCACGACCCCTCTGTGGTGCGGTCATGAAATACACAGCCCTTATTTGCGTAGTTGCTGTGGTAGTAGCCCTGACTCGCGTCTACAAAATAGTCACATCCACGGAATTAGTACGAATTTAGAGCCCTTGAGACGGGCTTTCCAATGGTATAACACCTTAAAAAAACAGCAATGATATGAGGTTGACTCGAACGTGCATACTTTGTGTTTCTCTCTCGGACAGTTCCGTTTTCAAAAATCACGTTGAACATGCATTTGCGGAGCATTTGAATTATCCCCGCTCCCCTGTAATTTCCAGCTTGGTGGTGGCAGAGGGTGCCATAGATTTTTGCTCTCAGACGCATTTAGGAATATGCAAGACAGATTTAGGTAGAAATTTCGTCTCTCTAGCATGCTAAGTTCACAAGTTTTATTCAATCTTACGTCAGAATTTCTTTCCGACAACTATACGGCAGGATGTTTTTTGCTGGTTTGAAAACGCAGCCATTTTATGCTTAGTTGCCTTAGTGGTAGCCCTACTCTCTGGCCACTCCCGTTGCTTCAAAGTCATCACAGCCCCAGTACATGACAAATATAATTACTTGAATAAATTAATACTACAGCGAACGGCCTATATGGGTCCTTGTTTCTGATACTGCTGAACACCACGAAAAAGGGAGCCCGAGACTGGACTGGAGGGGAAAAAAACTTTCAACTCTGGTCTGTTCTGCCTCGACCTTACAACGCAACTGATTTAATACAACACATATCAAAGAGCGACTTATCCTGGCCCGTGGCCAACATTTTTCCCGCTGGCGAGACATTCTTCCGTCCAATGTCTGGAGAGAGAGTTCTCAGGTCGGCGGTTGTCCGGCGGAGTCGGCGGTAGCGATGTCATTTACTATAATATATTTAGTCAATTTATGTGTACATGCCTAAACCGCTTATAGAAAATGGCTTCTAACACCTCCGAATAAGTGTACCCAGTGGTGAGGTCTTTCAGATTATGGAATAAAATTTAGTATTTTATGCAACATGAAGGGTAAATTTACTTTGGGGTGAGGTCTATATAGTATTAGCTTAGAAGAAGTCCAGAGTACACTAATACACGTAGTAGGCCTAAAGAAATACAAAATAAAATAAAATAAAAACACACTGTAAAAAAAAACATTTACTTAAATACTTGATAGAAAAGATGAGTTTTAAGGGGTTTTTTTTAATTGGGTTAAAGAAACGGATGATTTTACTTGTGCTGGCAATTTGTTTTATAGGCGTGGCGCAGCATGTGAGAAAGATTGGTCTCCCTATATGAGTGATCGGATATGGGCTCAATAAGGAGGTTAGAATTGGAAGACGGGAGTTTGCGAGGAGGATTGTACGGTTTGAGAATATCGTCAATAATTATGCAGGGGCACTGTAAAGAAGAAATACAGCACTTGGCCCATTTTGTGAACACATTATTCAGAAATGATAATTTATCTTTGCCGGCTGAAAGAAACACTCTGACTGAATGCAGCAGTATTTTATATCTAGGTGTTTTGTGATCTGTCCCGTTTTACCTTAGTGCAGTAGCTATTTATTGGGTAAAAATGAGCCAATTGTCAACAACTTATCACAAATTATGAATGATAGGGGAAAATTTGACACAATTGTTTAAATGTTTTGTGCACGCAGTATTGCCAGTGCGCCCTCTAGTTCTTAAATAACTCTATGAACTCTATGGCACAAACGCGCTGGGACCGCAAGGAGACACGAGCGCCATTTTGTAAAGGGCAAATTTGCGTACGAAGTACACGATGTGTGCGTATGGTAAATGCACGCATCACGCGCTCGGTGTTCATGTTGTTGTTTTGCGTACAGTAAAGTAGTGGTAGTACACTTGAAACATGGCCGCACCACCCGCGCGACGAGTCACGTAAATTGGCTAGTGCGCCTTCTAGTTCTTATATATAACTCTATGGTACAAACATTGATCTACATTGTCAGTATAATATAGATCAATGGGTACAAACTGAATACAACACATTGCGCATGTGCATGTGGTAAAGGTACATCCATTGATCTACATTATACTGACTGGATTAGTCTGGTTCCCAGACCCAAAAATCTCCGACTAGGCTCTAACAAGAGACGTCAATGAATCTTTGGTCAGGGAACCAGACTATGACTGGATAGGACGACTGCGCGTAATTGAAAATCTGCTTTACACTGTGTGAGCAGGGTACCAGACACCAGTACCGAGCATGGTAAACATGAATTGATTGGTAACATTCTGTCAATGTTTTTCAGTGCAGTTCAACTTTGTTTAATAGTGAAAAACTTAATAAAGGGATAACAAAGTCAAAGTTTCTATATGTTAGTACTTTTATAAGTACATAATGCATCGGTTTAACAGTTCAACTCGATTGCTGAGGAGTCTTCGAAGGTAGGATCAAACATTTCCTCCCTGAGTGAAGGAGTTAGTGTATACTATTTTTTCGCATCGTAGAGAAGCTTTATACCCAGGACGTCAGTTCAGTGCAGTGCAACGGATACTGACGTCCTACCAGGGCTAATTGGAACATAACTTATCTTCATGGGATACTTGCATGGGGGCTAGACCCAGTAACTGGGGCGCTGTACTCCTTTTTAAAAAATGTTGACTTCGTCTGTCGTATACTAGTTACTGGGTCTACATGGGGGCAAGTTCTGCTACCTGTAGGCCTATACCTGTATACCTGTAGCTGTAGACTCGGGCTCTGCATAATGAAGGCTAAATGAAGCCTTATAGTTATAAAACGCCCATCCATATTCACACAAAAACCTACTGCAAAAGTACTGAATAATGCAATGGAAGTATCAAAGTCAATGTGTAGAGCAGAAGTGAATGTACTTGTATTTCCAATCTCAATATATCTTGCAGAAACAAGCTCTTCGTATAATCATGGAGGTAGAAATAGAATATAATTAATTGGCAAATTTTCCGCAGCAGGCAGATCCCCTTTTCATCAAATATAATACTTTAAAAGTGAAGGATATTTATCGTCTTCAACTTGGGTCGCTGATGTCGGCTGTCATGCAAAAATTTACCTCCTGCCATTTAAATAAATCTATTTTTTCATCATGTTCATTACCATTTTACCTGCCAAGCTTCTAATTTTCATATACCTTAAACTCGTACTTCCCTTGCTCATAAACTATTAAACATGAGACACAAATGCTCTGAAACGTGCTTAATTAACAGAACTAGAGACTAGAGTCTACAAAAGTTTATTTATTTTTAACCGCGTCTTTAAATCTGACACGTTGGAATCTTATTGTGAATGAGTGTTCAGATATACAGATGGAACAGATATACTTCTGACCTAAACTGGTATTGCAGTGCTGACCGGGGATGGGTGGTCTCCTAGTCTGGGGATCCTTGCCCGCATTGCCCATTTCCATGCTTGTTATTCTCTCCATGGGATCCCCTGGGTGTGATTACTCAGTTTCGGTTGATACTTTACTGGCAGACCTGCAAGGCCGATGTGTTAGTTTTAGTCCACTGTTTTGTTTTCAACCTTCGTCTGTTTGTTTTAAAATGTCTACTTAAATTTATATTTTGAGTACGTGCTTGTGCATTGAGACCTATTGTAATATTTTGTTCCTTGTGGCTCGACTCAACCACGGACCTTTTGATTCACCTAATTGTTATTCTCTGTCTCAGTGCAAATGCGTGTCTTTAGGGACCATTGCCTACAAGCTCTGCTTCTTAAATGGATCCCTCTGCGGTGTCATGTTTGCTTTAATCTTGTTTTTGATATCTATACTGTTAAGTTGTATTCTTTGAACGGTTGAACCGATTGCTCTTGCTGAGTGATAAATGTCTTTTTATACTTTTTCATACTGTGGGAAATAAATAAACCTTGAACCTTGAACCTAAATATATAAATTAGTGGCGATATTAATCGTAACCCTCCACCATCCTTCCCGATTATTGCAACTGCTAAAAAAGTTCACTTGAAAAAACGTTTTAAAAGTTCACAAAATTTTAGTTTATTTAAAATTCTTTGCGGCTGGTGGTAGGTAGCCCCACTAACGAGTGTGAACCACATTATCTTATGGTGTATATTTGAGAGCTCACCTTTTTGAACAGGGTTGAGGGGAGTGTTGTTTTGTTGGTGATACATAGAAATGTCAGGTAACGGCATTCCAGCATGGAATTCGGACTATCTTTCCCTTTCTAAAAATATCCTTCAATAAGGGTTGTTGGAGAAGAGCAATGAAGTGTATCTGTATTCTATAGTTTGTACTGTCATTATGAAGTACATGTACTACTACTACTACTAACACTAACTAGTACTACTAACTACTATTCTTATTTATAGTAGTGTAGTAGGCCTACTCGGGTGTACTCTACTTAGTAGTAGTAGTAGTGCTAGTAGTAGAACTGTCCATCAGGTTCGTTCCACTATCGTGGAGATGATAGCGGAACGAACCTCGTCATAGTTGTAGGACTAGGAGTTTACTAGGCGGTACAGTGCAGAGTTGGTGCACACACATTCAATTTGTGTGCTTGATTTCAAGTTGTTAAGTTTGGTTTACTAGGCGGTACAGTGCAGAGTTGGTGCACACACATTCAATTTGTGTGCTTGATTTCAAGTTGTTAAGTTTGCGCTCAAATCAACAACGGTATAGTACTATTATGTTTTGTAAGCATGGAGTTTTTACAGTTGAGTTAAAGGAACACGTTGCCTTCGGGTTGGGCGCTTTTGGGCTACAACAAGCGTTTGATGTATAATGAGCACGGTCGGAAAGACGTTTAAAACGTAGAATATAATGATCCACACAAACGTGCCTTAGAAATGCTTCACTTTTGATAACTTTCGTGAAACAAAACGCTCCGCCATTTATGGGAGTCAAGATTTTGACTCCCATAAATGGCGGACAAATTCTATTAGTCTTATTTCCAGTCGCAGCTGTTGAACTACGACTGAGCAATTATTTTATTAAAAATGTTACAATTAACATCTGTTTATTGTATTCCAATAAATATCCAGTTAATAAATGAATGAAAATAGAAAGAAAAAACATACGTTAAATAATTAAGTAGCAAGTCACCACGTCTCGGTCCGTCCGGGCGTCCAGGGACGTACCAGCAGCAGCAAAGCCCCGCGGCCTGACCTCCCCCTGCATGCTGCAGTACAGTAGACGACGCGAAGACAGGGTTCTCCATTTTGACAGTGCGGTGTGGACGTGTTTTCTATACCCACATGTCGTCGAGTAGAGAATGGTATATTACCTGGTGTTCATGTGATAGGCCACAGGCTACGGCGCCAGCCTACTGCTCTTCATCGCGCATTATTGCCCATTACACCGACGATCGTATTGACGGCTTGAAAAACGTATACATTTCACGGGACATGTCTCGGGGGTCAGAGGTCAATGTTTGTTTTTTTTAATTACCATTCACTAATTATAACACATTAAAGGTGTTTTTATTGCAAGAACAACTCTTAATAAGTATAAGGAACACCTCCAAACAGTAAAATTTCATGAGATTTGAAGGCAACGTGTTCCTTTAACCTCCTTTGACCATGTACTGTAGAGTGTAGGCCACAGTAAAAGTTTGAATAAGTAGTATTCTATTTAATCTTAACTCAATGATCATGGGGATGAAAAATATCACCCAGACACGATTCGAGAGTCTTCAGTAATTTATTTGGTCTTACCTTTCACAGAAATAAAACTTTTTGCTCCATGATGATTCAAGTGGTCTTGACTGAATTCTAACTAACTAAAGATCATTTCCGTTTCCCTTTTTTCGTTTGTATGTAAATTGTAAACATTAATGCATTTTTGGACACTAGGCTGACACAAATGGCTGAATTTGTAAAATGCCTAAGGCATCGTCACTGTTGGTTACCTTCTCAATAGAGACGGGAGGGTTACAAATTACAATTATCACAACTAGTGGCATTGAGGTGACATCACCGGAATTATAATTGAAACTAGTTATGATTTGACTCGTAAAAATTTGAATTTTCCCACAATAGATGTCCTACATGTGTGCAACCCTTGTCCAGTCTTCGCCTGTATTCTTCAGTCTCGGCCTTGAAGATAGCAGAGGGGTACCGGCCCGGTCAGAAGCTTCATGGATTCACAGTTGAAAAGGTCTGCTTATCCAAAATGAGGAATACAAGTAGGCTTACGATGTGTTCTTTTTGTTTGTTTTTTCATTTTAGGGGGTGGGGGGTCTCAGTATAAAAAAAGATTCTTCTGATTTCTGAAGGTCAAACCATCTAACTAGTTGGTTGGTTGAGTCTGATTCTATTCAAACTCACATTTATTTCCATACTACATGATAAACTTCCAAACAGTGCATAGCCAAAACATTAATTTAAAGAAGTAACTAAAACAGCATAATTTACAAGGCAGAACATAAGATAAGTATGGAGGCATCATCTCACTAGTATGCTGCTTTTTTGTTAGTCTTGGCCCAAACATCAGTGATCAATAGTGGATTGTGTGTGTACGCTCGTTAGTTATTCGTAATAGCGTACCCCCTTTTTCAGGTTTTCAGGCACAGTTTTCTCAAAAATTACTTCATTTCAAAGGGAAATGTTTCACAGAAAAAATTGTTCTAGTATGAACTTCATAATTAAGAAGCTTTTAGAATAAAATTAAACAATGATGTTTTTTATCCTCGCCAATCCTGTATAATACCTTTAAGGATTTTGGGATAGTTGACAAGTTTACAAAAATGTGGACAAGTTGTATACTTTTTTACGTGCATTTCAGGTGATTCCCGTACCAGAGTTATACATGACAGCTGTGACACTATCTCATGATGTAACTCAAGCCAAATACCTACACGTAGCCCGGGAAGACAGCAACAATGTCTTCAGGTAACACAAGCACTTCTTTTGTATTTTTTCAATTTAATATATATATATTTTTTTTTTGAAAGGAGCAAATTTGAACAATAGCCCAACAGACATTAACAAGGTCATTGAACAGAATGGAAATTAGAATCAGACTGAAGGCTATGAAAAGGAGAACTCTGATGGGCTGATCAAATGGTCCACTGCAACTATGGAGTTGCCAGACAAGTATTTGAGAAAACAAAAACTATACATGTGGTACCACTTTCCAAGTGTTACAAAGCGCTACCGTGAAAACTACTACGTAACACCAGGGCAAGGCTCTTTCCTACCTTGTGTATCATGACGAGTCTGCTTGATTCTTTAACATACACATAATGGGTCAGACTGTATTCCCCCTTTGCATGGTCAGCTAATTGCGTGTAGAGCCTTGAATTGGGGACAGCAGTGAATAGAAGCATTATATAACTTTGTGTTGTCACGGTAATGTAATGACACTTTCATCCAAAAAGAAACATAAAAACCATACAAATGGAACATAAAATCATGGCTCTACACGCACATCCTGTGCTCCCAAGTATGTAGCGCACCGAGCTAAATCAATCACAAGAACCATCTGTGCCCTCACAGGTACCCATTCACCCCTGGGTGAAGAGAAGCAATAATAGTTAAGTGTCTTGCTCAAGGACACAAGTGTCATGACCGGGATTCAAACCTACACCCTAATGACTTAACTACTAGAACTTGATTCCGATGCACTAAACCGCTCAGCCATGACATTATTTATTTAATTTTTTTATTTTATCGGTAGTGTTGGCTTTCGGACAACTCCCATGGACAGCACTGGTGTTTCTCACATTCTTGAGCACACCACATTGTGTGGATCCCAGCAGTACCCCTGCAGAGACCCATTCTTTAAGATGCTGAATCGTTCACTCTCAACATTTATGAACGCATGGACAGGTAGCGTAAGGTCTTGTTTTGAACTGCTACTACAAACAGTT
The DNA here is from genome assembly GCA_032158295.1 of Pycnopodia helianthoides. Classification (NCBI taxonomy): domain Eukaryota; kingdom Metazoa; phylum Echinodermata; class Asteroidea; order Forcipulatida; family Asteriidae; genus Pycnopodia; species Pycnopodia helianthoides. The sequence continues at coordinate 11,083,505 of CM063250.1, read as the reverse complement.
GTCAACTGAATCCGTCAACTGTTGACGGATTCTTTTTCAAGTACCTATTATTTTGCTTTTATTAAGTCTAGATGTCATATGAAGCTTTAATTGCCTGTAAAATGCTGGTAATTAATTTATTATATAGATTGGATATTTGCGATTTACACTTGTAAGTATTTAAAAATCAAGCTTTGCATTTTTAATTTTAAAAAATATTTCAAACGTTTCTAAAGATATGTATTTAAATTTTTTATTAAATTGTTTTATATTACAGCGAGTGATTACACCATGTATCCATTCTCCACTCAGAATCCGACAGACTTTAATAATTTGTTGTCAGTCTACCTGGATGCAGTGTTCTACCCAAGGCTCAGGGAACTAGACTTCAGGTATCTATTGATGATTTCATTACTGCTCCTAAATTGCACCAGTGCCATGTTTATGTGTAGGCTATGAAGCCAGTTTCCATAAAGTGTTGCGTAATTCCACTGCTAGCCATGCCCACCTCATCACACAACTGGCCCTAACAATTACCAGAAACTTTTGAAGTTCCCATTTCGCAGCAAAAACTGAAGCAAACTACTTAAGTATTTTTGAAAATATTCCATGCCCACCTGCGGTATTATTTGTCAGAACTTTTTGGAGCTCCTTGATTAATTTTGTTTTCCTTTGAAAATACTGTTGCCACTTGAAACATTGACTTGACAAAGGAAATACAATAAAGGTTCTCATAATTAGTTTCAAGATTTGATGTTGTGTGAGAAAATTTAATAGTCATTATATTTGATACTCTTTCATAGCGAAATTTGAAATATGGCATCACCGAACATCAACAAATTGGTCTGTACATTCTAAAGAGAAAATTGTTGTGCCCGTCAAAAGGACAAATTCAATACCGCTTTGGTTGAATATCATCAAAATTCAGGAATAAACTAAAAATTACCATAAACGTAATGACTATACATTTGAATTGTGACGTCATCAAAAAGTTTTGGAATTTGACATATATTGCACATGAAGGTTATCAAACAGTGTTATTTCACACCTTGGTGTCCCTCTTTAAAAACAAGAAATAAAAATCAAATCATTTTTTTCCCATGCAGACAAGAAGGATGGCGATTGGAGCATGAGAACAACGAAGATTCAGACTCTCCCATTATCTTCAAGGGAGTTGTCTTTAATGAAATGAAGGGAGCAATGGTAATGAACTAAAATTTTAGTTAAGTCTTAATTTTACTCTGTCCTCTCAAAAACCTGATTACTTATCTATAAAAGTTTATGGTATGTCCCGAAAACTTTAAGAATGGAACAAACTTTTATCACACATTGCAAAACCAACTCATAACCCTAATTATTCATAACCACATTATTAATACTGTTTTATTTCTCTCCACAAAACCAATCAATTACACACTAAACATCACACTCCCGTTGCCGAGTCGCCAGCAACCCCCCCCCTTTTCTGGCCTCATGATGAGAGAAACGATCAACTGAAACAAAGGAGCAAAGGAATTGAGTTAGCGAGTTGTCCTACAATGAGGTCTACAAAGTTATTTTCCTGACATGAAATAATAATGATGGTACACAGGATGGACCTTCTCCAGCTTTAGTTAATTAAAACATGCCTTACAATAGATTGTTTTCTATATTCTCTTGGTAGACCAGCCCAGAGCAGATATTTGCCCTGCACTGTCAGAGTAGTCTTCTCCCAAGCCACACTTACTCTCATAACAGTGGAGGGGACCCTTTGCACATTCCTCGGTTAAGTTGGCAGCAGCTTAAGGACTTCCATGCCACCCACTACCATCCTAGCAATGCAAGGTAAACATCATCAGTAGAAATAATAACTATACATTAAGTGTTTGTCTTTTGGACGAACACAAAGCTGTTCCAGTTTGATTTTACTATTATTACAATCCGGAACCCAAAATCCTTGAAAGCAAATACACCCGTAGCAATTTGTTATAAATACAATTTCAAATTTATATATATGTAATACAAATATTTTTTTTTTTAAATTAACACTGAAACAAAGTTGAAACTTGGGGTGAGAATGCTTATTTTGTAGAAACCCCATTTTTCAATCATGCCCGAATTTGTGCAACAATAACATAGGTTTAGTAGTTAAATAAACGTCAGTTCAAAGTATTTAATTGTGTACAAGTAACCAGACACAGGTCAAGTGTTATTCTCAGGTTTTCTTTGTCGATTTGTAATTTTGTTTTTACTTTCTCGTATTTCATGGCTAAATTTTACTTTCCCAACACTAATATAATTTTGTTAAGCACAAACTATGTTAAACTAAAGTATTTTGAAGAAACTGAATCGCACATATGTAAAACTCAATATGGTTGGGAACAATTTGGTCCTAGAAGTTTGAAAACGTGCGAGACTTGCGTGGTCTGTGCATTCTCTGTGATTGCTCCTATTTAATACAAAAGAAATAAGATCACTTTGATACATCTAACCTTTCTATTCCTGCCAGATTCTTCACGTATGGTGACCTTCCACTTGAAGATCATCTTGAGGTCATCCAGGGTCAAGCTCTGCAGTCATTTACCCGCATCACGCCAGACACTGAAGTACCACCCGAAAAGCACTGGACCCGGCCTGTAAATAAGAGTATTTCTAGATAAGAATCTTCAACAATTTTTCCATAACGACAAAGTTACCTACTTTTTGTTGCTGGCCGAGCGGTCAAGTGCACTGGACTCAAGCTGTGGTGTTTCTGATCAGCAGAGTGTGGGTTCGAGTCCTGGTCTTGACACTTGTGTCCTTAAGCAAGACACGTAACCATTATTGCTTTGTCCTACGGATGGGACGTAAAACCGTTGGTCCCATGTGATGCGTAATGCACGTAAAAGAACCCAGTTACACTTACTGCTAAGAAAAGGGGTTTGCTGCGGTGTTTCTGGCACTGGCAGCTGAATGCACCAAAGCACCTTGTAAACTCTTACAAGGTATACATAAAATTCAAAAACTTCAAAAACCTATCTGGAAATAGAAAGGGGCCTGAGATGCCTGTAGCTAAAGCACTATAAAAAAAACTAACTATTATTATTATCATTATACACAATTTGTTTTGTTTGGATGGGAATGTTTTCCTCCAAATCCTTGTTTTCCACAGAGGAAGGAACATGTTCACTGTGCACCTGATCCTATGGCAGCTGACCCAGAGAAGCAGACCACAGTCAGTGTCAGTTTCTTGCTCAATAGGTAAAAAAGTGGACCTGGTACATTCCACTGCGGAACCCCATCATTGCTCAGCAGTTTATTACTTTATATTTAAAACAACAAATTGCATCTTCTTGAGAGGATCCCTGTCTTGCTGCTTCCCAGGTTGTATCTTAAACTTCGGTTTGAGTCCTGGCTATACAGCAGTTCCTAGTTGAATTGCTTCTGACTGGCACCCTCCTAACAAAGACATAGACAAAATAAGGAGACCGCCAACATAGGGCTAGATTGCTCAGTTGGTAGAGCGCCGGCATATTAATCTGGAGGTCGTTGGTTCAAATTCCACTCTAGTCATTTTTTTTTTAATTTTCAACCCAAAACTAATTAGAACAATATTGTCTTAATTCAGACATGCAAAACTTTCTAATGGTTAAAACATTAGCAAAGCTTTAAAATTTAAAAAGTCATTTGAAATGTTTGTCATTCAAAGAGTATAACGAATTGCAAATATATTTGTTGTCTTCTTTTTTTTCCTGCTTCGCCTAGTGCTGTGTGAATGTTTTATGGTGGAGATGTAAGAAACAACAATGAAATAGTGACAATTCTTATTTGGCTTTTAATTTTGTGCACGCTTGGCTTCTTCACAGTATAACAGATTCTTTTGAAGCTTTCACAATGTCCATATTGTCCCACCTGCTCGTGTCTGGACCCACGTCTCCTTTCTACCAAGCCTTAATAGAAGCCAACATAGGCTCTGCCTATTCACCTGTTTTAGGGTAAGTCATGTGTTCATAATAGTAATAATAATACTATTTGGTTTAACCCTTTCACCGATGTGTGTAAAGCACTGCATACCCCCGAGTCCTCGTGAAAAAAATCCACAGGCATGTTACTCACGTGGGAAATATGCAACAATCTAGCCGTAACTGTAGCTGCTGCTGCCAATGCGGACATGGCCTTACAAGCAGTTTTCAAATTTGTCAGAATGGCTGCCATTATGTTTTATTCTGCCAATATTTTTTTCAAAGACAAATCTTTAATGGCCCAGTACTGTTAGCTAAATAGCTTGTATCAACGAAGGCACTATCCCACCACCTGCAGTACTAATTAAAACTTTTGACAGAAAAATTGATGAAAAGATTTCTTCTGTACTGTTCTTGGTTGTCTTGTAGTTATGACGGAAGCACCAAAGATGCTTCTTTCTCCGTTGGTCTCCAAGGCATCAAGAAGGACGACATAGAGAGAGTCAAAACTATCATCCAGGACACCTTTAGGAAAGTAGCAGAGTGAGTTTGACTGTTTGTTTGTTTGTTTGTTTTGTTGTCTCGATTCTCTCTTTGTTCTATTATAGGAATCTGTTTTGAGTACGAACATTTTCTTTGGTTTTAAAAGCCCCACTGTGCAATCTGGGGCATTCTGAATGGTTTTATCAGTCTGATTTGTGTGAATTTGATAAGAAGTTCCACCCCTAATAAATAAATAAATAATTCATAGTGGCTGCAATTCGCACATATTGACCATGCGTGTATCGGGTGCATGGAGAGAACCCTGTTTACATGTACCTAATATTTAAGCAAATTTTTGAGAGGGTTAAACAGTTTCTCATAGTCATGGTTAGTTTTATCAGGATGTTCTTTTTTTTTACTGCCAGGACTGGATTTGAGGATGAGAGAATTGAAGCCGTTCTCCATAAGATAGAGATTTCACAGAAACACCAGAGTACTACATTTGGCCTCAATCTCATTGCAGTAAGATTACATTTCAGTAATCGGGTTAATGAATTGTTTTATCAGTCATTTTTGATTGTTTTTTTTACTATAACAAACCGTGTTTATAGTGGAATTACTAAACTGAAGGGCAGTTGGGTTGGTGAAGTGGTGTCTTTCCTCGCCTTCCACCTCTGGGACCTCGGTTCAAATCCCACCGGGGGCACTATGTGGATTGGGTTTTCAGTCTCTAGCTGATGGAGTGGGTGTTCCCTGAAATATCTGTCTGGGGTTTTCCTCCCACATCTACAACTACAACTTCCTTCCTTGTCTTCTCTCTGTGGGGTTCTTGGCTGGTATAGTGATTAAACTCACCTTTCTTGGCTTCACAACCAGAATTACTAAATATATGAAATGAAAACAAATTTCTTAGCTGCGTTTCCATTCAAATTTGTGGGGTGTCCTTCTGAAATCAGATGGACATTCCATGAATTTTCAAATTCGTCCAATCTCAGATTTAGTCTGACTTGGCAGCACATGTAAAATTCCTCTGACGACCGTGTAAACAAAATGAGTTAATGGTCAGAGATCGTTCAGAACAGAACTGTTTTACTTTGGTACTCTATTACCAATGTTCACTGAAACCAAGACAGAGAAGATTTGGGGCTGTGCCTGACAGCCATGAAACTCAGTACTCAGTTCAATTTGGCTGTTTATCTAAGTATTTACGGTACCATCCAAAGTATTCACTTTCGTTGCATTACATACTTGGCAACACAGGCTGCATACTCCAGAAAGAGCTGAGAAGTATTGTTGAATGTGCCAGTAGTGTCTTACTAATTGTTGGATATGCTTTGAGTGTTATACAAGTTAGTGGGTCTGCCTTGCGTGTTGTGCAAGTTAGTGGATGTGCCAAGAGTATCATACTAATTTGTGGATGTGCCACGAGTGTTATACAAGTTAGTGGATGTGCCATGAGTGTCATACTAATTGATGGATGTGCCATGAGTGTCATACTAGTTGGTGGATGTGCCATGAGGGTCATACTAATTGGTGGATGTGCCATGAGTGTTATACTAATTGGTGGTTATTCCATGAATGTTGTACTTTTGATGGATACCAGCACTGTATAATAGTTTTAGTCTTAATGAGGGAAGGGGTATCAGTTGGATTCTGCACTCTTTCCCCGTGAGCCATCAAATCTCTTAACTTTATTCCTCGCAGTCCATCATGCAGAGCTGGAATCACGACACAAGCCTTGCCGCCATGCTAAGGGTCAACGAGAGCGTAGAGCGTTTTCAGAAATGCCTGGCGGACAACCCAAGACTCCTCCAAGACAAGGTGGAAGAGTATTTCCTAAAGAATGACCACATGTTGACCTTAACAATGACCCCTAAAGAGGACTACAAGGAGGAGCTCGAACAGGAAGAGGAGAGTATTCTTGGTAGTATGGTGTCAGAGTTGAGCAGCAACGATAAACAAATTATTTATGATAAGGGTAAGCTTCAAAGCAACAACTGCTACTTCCAGATGTTTCTTTTAAAAACACATTGTGATGCTAAGAGCTGTTGCAAAACTGTCTCTGGCTGAGGCTAAGGTGTTGTTGTTTTGTAATGTACTTTTCTTTTAAAATTTCCTAGTTTTCCCTTGTTGTTTATTACTTGGTATTTGGAAATAAAAAGTTTCATCTTCTTAAGGTGATCCCTCTCCTGCCCCTTCCGAGTTTGTATAATAAACTTTTAGTGGGACCCCTGACCATATGGCAGTTACAGGTTGAATGACTTCTGACAGGCACCCCCCCCCCCCCAAACAAAGATATTGACAAAATAGGGAGACCGTCAACATCAGGGCTAGATAGCTCAGTTGGTAGGGCGCCAGCTTGTTAATCCGGAAATAGCAGGTTCACGTCCCGCTCTAGTCAATTTTTTTTAGGTTGACCCAAAATTATATTAAATTTACCCAGTCAGTTTCCCTTGTTATTTACTGTCCTTTTCTTTTATGAAGAACCTCCATCCCAAAGCCCTAAAAAAGGGTTATAAATGGAAGGGGGGGCTATAAAAGGAAAAGGGGGGAGGAAAATAGAGGAGGATTTCTCGAAGATGATATGTAGCTTATGGGAACAGGAAGTGGGAAACTGGATACAGGAAATTAATTCCCCAAAACAAGGCTGGTTTAATGCCACATAACTTTGGAAAATTTAGAGCTGGAAATAAGAGGACAGGTTTTAAGTATTAATAGAAAAAACCTGACCAAGTATACCTAGTGATTTGTTTCAGCTGGTGAGTTATACTCTTGCCGCTATTTTTACCACCAGGGCTTGAACTAGCAAATGAGCAGAATGAAGAAGAGGATCTATCGGTCTTGCCGACTCTGAGAGTTTCTGATATTGAGCCAGAGTTGAAGAGGACATCGCTTGATGTCAGACATATCAGTAAGAAGTTGTTTAGATTAGCCTGTTGACATAATCTTTTGTTGAAAGCCAAAAGAAGGAAACCTCAAAAAGAGGGGCTCCAAGGTTAAATTAAGTTTTGTGATCCACTTATTTTCCAATAATTAAAAAATTAATTCCAAATCTCTAACCTCGGGATAAAACAGTGTAAAATGCCACTGTGTTTGATACCCTTCAAGTGCAATTTTTTTCAACACCCGAAAATGTTCGATGACGTCACATTTCAAATATACGGTCTGTATACTTGTGTACAGAGAGTTCATTATATTGTTCCTGAATTTTGATGATATTACTTTTGACTTGTGCAAAAAAGATTGTCTGGATTGTCAGACCCATTTGTTTTGTACTTCCCATGACCTCATAAAAGAGTATCAAATAAAATGACATTTTACACCATTTTAACTTGCATCACAAAACTTTAATTGTCATTTAAAAATGTATTTATATAAACACTGATGTCTAAAAAGTGCAGTTGTGTTCAAAATTTAAAAATTGTTTTCAACTTCATTTCCTTGCTGCTCTCATTAAGGTTTTTTGAATAACTGCAAAAAGGGGAAGGACGTTTGATTGAAAGCAAGTTGAAATTTATTCCCTTTTATATTTGACCTCCCAAAAAGTAGAATTTCTTTTGCTAACAGTTCATGAAAATTTATGGTAGAGCCATGAAAATGCCTCCAAAGAACATTTCTTCTCGTTTTCTGTTCATCCTGTTATTGGCGCTAAAAGCACATTGGATGTGTATTGAAATGAATAAATAAACAAATAAATTATCTGTCTGTGATTTTTGCCACAGATGGAGTACATGTCCAGTGTTGTGAACAACCGACGAATGGTATAACGTATTTCCGTGCTGTTGCATCTCTGCAATCTGTCCCTGAAGATCTTCTGCCTTATGTTCCTCTCTTCTGCAACGTCATTACAAAGTGAGATTAAACAAATATTTGTCAATAACTCAGTGATTTTTAATTTGTAGCTGTCCTACTTTCTCAGGCCAGATGCTTCGTTTTTGAAAGGACAAGGGCACCAATGCATTTTGGTTTATTACTTGGTAAAGGGCACCTAGATGAGGAAATTGTAAACTTCTGTTCAAACATTTCAAGGGGCACCAAGGCAATAACCAGGGGCAACTGAGGCAATTGCTTCCAATGCCTTTGTGAAGTATCGGGCCTGCTCTCTAAAATATTAATTGCAGTAATTTGACCAATTGGAACATTAAACTACACAGGGTTATGGCTAAGAACCTGTGCGAGGAGGATCTATATGTGTACTGTGTAGATGGATTCATCTTTGTTTGATATTACATATATAGACTGCATATTGTATCTATCATTCAAAACCATGTGAATTGTGTTAAATGGTAAAACAGTCAAACAGTTAACTCCTGTTGATGTTACCAAAGAATCTTCAAAGGTGCTTAGCACTTGTGCATGCTTTACTCAAAGGTGAAAACAGCAAATGGCACACACTAATTGTCTGCGTCACAGAGAGTGTTTGCATTTAGTTTTGTGTGAAGTTTGAGCCATCATTAAGGTTTGTTAAGTTTTGGGATGGGAGAGGAAATGCCTGGTCTGAGGTGGGATTGGAACTAATGAATAGAAAAGTGAGTGGCAGGAGAAAGTGTTAGGACACCAACCTCAGGGCTGCCAAATCTCCCTGATTCTGCAGAAAGTTCCCTGAAAATAAAGCAATCTTTTCATGTTCTAATGAACAAATTTGAAAACGGAAACAGAAATTTGATGATAGAAACTATTTCCCTATTATGTTGAATGTAGTTCTAAATATCTCCCTGATTGTTGTACAAAATCTCCCTGTTTGCAAGATGCAAATGTTGGCAGCTCTGCAACCTGATTCCACTAGGATGTAACCTGATTAGCTGGGGTCAAATTTAATTAAGTTCTTAAAAAATGGAATGTTCTTTTATATTGTTTTTATCTTTAATATGGCATCAACACTAAGCCCAGTTTTAATCTATGCATTAAAGATAATGTAATTTGTTTACACTTGAACTGAGATATAAAATGTGGGGGTCACTTCAATCTTTGCATTATGTCAAGACATGATATAAAAACAAATTGGGGGAATATTATGAAATAGTGATTTAACTATTTTCAAAATGTCAATGTAGTAAGTCTGAAAATATTCAAAATACTTTGGAATATGAATTACACAAACCCTAAAGAGTTTCTTGTACAAGCGTTATTGTTTTCTCGAAAGCATTTTTGGACCATTTATGCTTTTGTGTTGTCAGATAGAGTACCTTGAAATGTGTTTTTCATCAACAGAATGGGGGCAGCAGATATGACCTTCAATGAGTTTGCGCAGTGGGAGGAGCTTAAGACAGGAGGCTTGATGATCGGCAGGCACATCTGTCAACATCCGGACGATGTATTAATGTTCGAGCAGGTAAAAAGAAAGTTATTTTACTCGTACTGGATAAGATACTGGTGGTGTTTTAAAAAAAAGTTTTCACCTATTTTATTAGTCCTTTTGACTGTTATCCTTCCCCCTCTTCCTTACCATAGTTGACTGCACTCATACTCCCTCTTCCTTACCATAGGTGACTTTAGTGGACTGCAGTCATACCCTTCTCTTCCTTACCATAGGTGACTTTAGTCGAATGGTTTTGTACCCCCTCTTCCTTTCCACATGTGACTTTAGTGGACTGCACTCATACCATTCTCTTCCTTACCATAGGTGACTTTAGTCGAATGGTTTTGTACCCCCTCTTCCTTTCCACATGTGACTTTAGTGGACTGCACTCATACCATTCTCTTCCTTACCATAGGTGACTTTAGTCGAATGGTTTTGTACCTCCTCTTCCTTTCCACATGTGACTTTAGTGGACTGCACTCATACCCTTCTCTTCCTTACCATAGGTGACTTTAGTCGACTGCACTCCTACCCCCTCTTCCTTATTCAACTTCAGTTGACTGCACTCATACCCCCTCTTTCTTACCATAAGTGACTTTAGTCGACTGCACTCATGCCCTCTTTTCCTTACCATAGGTGACTTTAGTTGACTGCACTCATACCCTCTCTTCCTTACAATAGGTGACTTTAGTTGACTGCACTCATACCCTCTCTTCCTTACCATAGGTGACTTTAGTCGACTGCACTCATACCCCATTTTCCTTACCATAGGTGACTTTATTGACTGCACTCATGACCCCTCTTCCTTACCATAGGTGACTTTAGTGGAGTGCACTCATACCTCCTCTTCCTTTCCACATGTGACTTTAGTGGACTGCACTCATACCCTTCTCTTCCTTACCATAGGTGACTTTAGTCGACTGCACTCCTACCCCCTCTTCCTTATTCAACTTCAGTTGACTGCACTCATACCCCCTCTTTCTTACCATAAGTGACTTTAGTCGACTGCACTCATACCCTCTCTTCTTTACCATGGGTGACTTTTGTGGACTGCACTCATACCCTCTCTTCCTTACCATAGATGACTTTAGTCAACTGCACTCATGCCCTCTTTTCCTTACCATAGGTGACTTTAGTTGACTGCACTCATACCCTCTTCCTTACAATAGGTGAATTTAGTTGACTGCACTCATACCCTCTCTTCCTTACCATAGGTGACTTTAGTCGACTGCACTCATACCCCATTTTCCTTACCATAGGTGACTTTATTGACTGCACTCATGACCCCTCTTCCTTACCATAGGTGACTTTAGTGGAGTGCACTCATACCTCCTCTTCCTTACCATAGGTGACTTTAGTCGACTGCACTCATGCCCTCTTTTCCTTACCATAGGTGACTTTAGTTGACTGCACTCATACCCTCTCTTCCTTACAATAGGTGACTTTAGTTGACTGCACTCATACCCTCTCTTCCTTACCATAGGTGACTTTGGTTATACTCGTTTGTTTCAGATGGACAGTCGATACCTCAAGAACTAGTTTGTCAACTTCCAATGCCTAAGAAGCTAATAACGGCTGTCCACTCTCAAACCAATTGATATTTGCATTGTATTTTCCTTTGTAATTTTTGTCATTTCTTTGGATCATATTTCACATATTTTAAATCTCTTTCCATCTTGTTTTTCTGAGTTGATTAAAATTAAAACCCTTTTTGTGTAATGAAGTTTATTTTAAGAAGTACGCGATCTTTTTGTTTGTTAAGGGAGTTACTTTGAATTCCTTCAGCTTGGATAGAAATTTCAAGGATATGTTCTCTCTGTGGACTGACATTTTCAACAGGTACTTTTATCAAATTCTCTCTAAATAATTATTGCAGTATCTTTTCATTTCGTTCAATTGCAAATAAATTGTAAGATTTTGTATTTTTTATGCCCTGTGGTTGGCGAAGCCACCAAAGGTGCATACTGTTTCTTACAGTGGGTGTGTGTGTTTGTGTGCAATTGATATCCAGGGAATACTTATATCCAACTCCAAACTTGGTGTGTGGATTGGTCTTGGGATCCCCCTGAACGCTATTGTTTTTGGACCCCAAGGTTAAACGTCAAGGTCGTATTGCTAAAACAAATGAAATGTTGTTCGAGTGTTAACTCAAGAAGGACTTGGCATATTAACTCCAAACTTGGTGTGTTGATTAGTCTCGGGATCTCCAACAACCTATTATTTTTGGACCACCTTGGTCAAATGTTAAGAACTGGACTGGTTTGCAGGGCATTTGTGTTTACCAAACACAACTTTTCTTGTTTAATTTATTTGGGGTTTATTTCCTTTTTGGTCCATATGCTTTATATCTGCAATTCAATTTGCTTTTGATTATGCAACTCATTGTTTGACTTGTCATTTTATTCTACATTTAGTTTCACTTATTGTCATTTAAAAAAAGAGTTTGTATTACTTTGGTCGTCATACAGCCAACAGTAGAATTACACTCTTTCATTTTTTCTGTGATGTAATTGTTCAAAGAATTATTTTATGTATACAGCCCCAATCTGGAGGATACCGACCGACTCACCACCCTAGTTCGTATGAGGGCTTCAGAGCTTGCCATGTCAATTCCGGACATGGGTCATGCATACGCAATGAAACATGCTGGTAGTTCGCTGTCACCAGTAGGCAGAGTACAAGAAATCTGTGGTGGGATGACACAGGTAAGTGAGGCTCACTTCCTTGTAAAATACTCAAGGAAAAAAAGTGTGAAAAGGAGGTTGGTCTGTATTTTGATGGGGTGTTTTATTGGTGCAGGACTTTTCTGCAGGGGCTGGGGGTGGCTCTATAAAATATAGGGGTGGGGGAGCTGTATGAGGTGTTGGGGCTATGATTGGGAGGCTGCACTAGAGGCCAAGGACAATTCATGAGGGACTGGGTGTTGACAGCAGACAGCAAAGGTGAAATTGTTAAAAGATTAGGCTTAGCATGGTTGGCGTGCAACAAAATGACCATTTCATAGAGCTGCTTAATGATAAGCAAGTTTTCTACTTTGGCAGATAAGAATGCTTAAGTGCTTGTGTATTTCATTGGTTAGCAAAAAAATTAGGCGGCCAGCTTTTTTGTTCACACTGTATTTGTATTGTTACTACATGTTTATAGTTAGTAGCCTGAATATCTTAGGTCACACTTCGAGGCTCGTAATAATGCCACATATCGGCCTTGCACTCCTTGCAGGATCCTGCCAGATGTACCTTTGACCTCGCATCCCATTTGCACGGAGATTCATAGTCTTTTACTATACACGTACACACATTACATAGTGAACAAACATTACATACATGTACAAATGTTATGCACACCTGCATGCAGCAGACGATTGAAAGTGGGTAGCTGACAAACTGCGTCACTTCGGACCAATCATAAAGTAGATATGGAAAGCTTACGTCACTGCATGTTTATTCAACAAAAACATTGGGCCTGTAAGACCAGCTGCCTGCTTAGCAGAAACAGGTTATCAGCCAACATTCTATAAAGTTTTCACTGTTGCCACTGGTGCCACACTCGTTTTTTGCTTAGCATTTCCCGCTACGGCCACGATCAGGGCCCAATTTTACAGAGCTGCTTGGAGGAAGTATTGCTGAGATTTTCTGCTAAGCAAATATGAGCAGGATACCAGTCAGAGATGGTACATATGACATGGTATTTCTGCTGGTAAGCATAGTATTGTGCTAAGCTACTTTTTGGCAGCTCTATGAAATTGAGTCCTGTCTATGATGACATTGTTATTTTAATGGCTTCAGGTTTTATGTTGTCTGTATTTGTTGTCTCTTACTCTTTTGATAATGTATTTTTGTTTTTGGTTTTTAACACTTAAAGTGTACACTGGTAAAAATAAATTCACATTTTACTTGTAAATTTGAATGTAATGAATAAATTTGAAGTGAATTGATACGGTTTGGCACAGGTCAGCTTCATGAGAACAATCGCTGAATCTTTAGATTTGACAGAAACAATGAACAAATTGAGACAAGTGGCGATGCTGATTCTAAACAAGAAAACTATGAGGTAAGTGTGATTTCTAACCATGCACTCCCATCAGTCTTCTTTGAAGTTGTGATAATGTCTACCAAATGATGTTCATGTTTGGCATAACCCAAATGACCCTTAGAAATATGGTTAACCCAAATCTTTCAAATTTCAACAACAACAAACTTATGTACAACTCAACGTTTACCATTACACAGAAATACCACAAAGGTGTGTTTAAAGGCACTGGACACTATTGGTAATTACTCAAAATAATTGTTGGCATAAAAAGTTACTTGGTAATGAGCAATGGAGAGCTGTTAATAGTATAAAACATTGTGAGAAATGACTCCCTCTGAAGTAACGTAGTTTTTGAGAAAGAAGTAATTTCTCAGTAAAATATTTGAATTGATTTTGAGACCTCACGCGTGAGGTCTCAAAATCAAACATCTGAAAGCACATAACTTCGTGTGACAAGGGTGTTTTTTCTTCCATTATTATCTCGCAACGTCGACGACCAATTGAGTTCAAATTTTCACAGGTTTGTTATTTTGTGCATATGTTGAGATACACCAAGTGAGAAGACTGGTCTTTGACAATTACCAAAGGTGTCCAGTGTCTTTAAAAAGCTTAAAGTACCGATGACTGGGGTAGTGTCGCGGCGGAGGGGATAAGAACACCGGACTCAAGCTCTGGTGTTTCTGACCAGCCGAGTTGGGTTTGAGTCGGGGTTGTGACATTTGTGTCCTTAAGCAAGACACTTCACATTATTGCTGCGTCTTTCGGATGGGACGTATAGCCGTTTGTCCCGTGTTTTGTGCAATGCAAATAAAAGAACCCAGTGCACTTATCGTAAAGAGAAGGGTTTAGCCCCAGTGTTCCTGGTTTGATTGGCTGCATATTGCACCACAGCACCTTGTAAACCATTACATGGTGCTAAGTAAAGGAAAAGGGTTCCATACTTCAAAATGGAGCTTCGCATACATTGCAGGAAAAAATTGAGAGTGCTTTGAGATGCCCATCGGGTGTGATAAAGCACTATAATTATAAGAAACTACGTATTATTGTTATTAATGTTTGAATGCCATGAGCATCACTGCATGACGGATTTGAGTGCTATACAAGAAGTAATTATTATTATTATTGAGCTTTGACCATTGATGTACATGTAATTGTTGGCTGTAATGGTAATGTTGAAGCATAACTAATCATTATCTTTGCCAAGACAAAACCGACTTTGTTTTGTTCCTCTTGCAGATGTGCACTGAATTCTGGCCCTGCGTTCATGGATGAAGCGTTGAGCAATTTGGAGAATTTCCTTGGTTCCCTGCCTGGTGAGGCGGAGCAGACACGGCTCCCTCTATTGACTAAGGTGAGAATCAATGTTTTGTGAAATGATTTGAAACATGGACTTTGTTTTTTTTTGTACCACAACGTAGTTATAAAGGTGCAAACGTCATTGGCTTTTGAAATGTATGGAATTTACAGACCCATTTGTTTTGCTGTCTGATGACGTCACGTTTCAAATTTTGCTCTTAAAGAGTATCAAATAAAATGTCATCCTACACAATTTTATCTATTGGAAAATGAAAGCATCACAAAACTTAATTTGACCTTGGAGCCCCTCAAGGCAACTATCAGTAGGACAATACGGTTGGATGAGGTATGGTCACTCTATGTTTGCCATGCAAAACTTATTCAAGTCATTGTCAGGGACATACTAGTTTCATTAAATATCTTTAAAAACTAGCCAGACACTGAAACTTCATGTGGCTTTGATTTGCTCTCGCAGGTCGATAGCTTCAACCCAGAGAGTCTGAAGACACATTTTGAGCTCCCCTTCCCGGTGAACTATGTCAGTCGAGGAATACAGGCTGTGCCTTACACACACACCGATTTTGCAAAGTAAGTATGCCCCACTCTCTACAAAAGGTGACTGAAGATTGCTCGGGAAGTTCGGGATTGTAGAGATTTATTTAAAATGTTCAAGTATTGGGGGCTATTCAGAATAAACAACATTTTTACCTCTCAGCCCAATAGGCTGAAGGGGTAATGTCATTGCCTTTGGCGAAGTTGGGATTGTTTTGGGGTTGAAAAGGTCAGAGGTCATGGTGGTGAGTTGTAGCCATATGGTTTCCGGATTGTAGCCCAAATTAAAAGTGCCATTTGAACCTGTAAATTGGGTGGGGGTGGTTTCCCTTGGGGGAAAGAAAAAGGTGGGTTATTTTGGGGCTGAGAAGGTCAAGGTCTACATCATGGTAGTGGATTAAAGCCAATAGATCAAACGCCATGGTTCAGTGCTCGGGTGTAGTGAACATGGTTTGATGATATCTTTGGTTAGCTAAGATGTATTTCAAGGGCTGAGGGGTTTCAACAGCATCAGTGTTATTTTAATAATTTTGAGTTTAAGGAACCAACAGAGTAACAGGGTGACGGGAAAGTGTCGCAGAAGAAATTGTCACAAGATCTTTTCAAGGTTCATTTTTTACGCAACTATAGAGCTGAACTACTTATTTGTACCTTTTTTTATATACGTGTCTTTTTGTCTCTCCATAGATTGAGGATTCTAGCTAGACTAATGTCTGCAAAATTTCTTCACAGGGAAATACGGTAAGACAAAAGTAACCTAATAACCTTCAACCTTCAACCCTCTAAAGGCCGTTCATTTCTGTGTTATCAACACCATATGCCCAGACATGGCTAATGTTATAGTCTTTATGCTTCAATTTTGTCGTCAATTAAATTTCTTGAGCGAAATAGAAATGCTATGTTCTTTTAGTAATATGGGTTGCATTCGATTAGCTTCCCGGGTCGACCTAGGTCTCACCCCAGTGTGTTTGAGTAGCTTTGACATTATTATCGGGGCTTACTAAGGTCAGACCCAGGTAACCCTGCTCCACAAGCAGGTTACTTGGGTCTGACCTGGTATGACGACACAACGAAAAAACTTCCTCAATGGCTGCCATTCTTCAGTTATTCAGCAGGACACTTTCAGGAAGTTTGAACCATTTTTATTATTCCTAAAGACAGCGACCCTGTGAGCATTACTTTTTTTTTTTAGTACATAGTGCATTTGTTTTAACCTGAGCTTGTAAATAACTTAATGTCACAGTTTTGCCAAGAGAATTAACAGTATTTCCATTAATCCGCGAGGAGTTTCAGACGTGATGCACACAATGAAAGTAGTTCCGTTTCGGTTGTCCCATGATGCATTATGAATGCTAGGGGAAGCTGATGTTAAAATAGCTCATGTCAGGGGCTCACCTGGCTGACCACACCCGGAACTAACCAGGTCGACCCAGGCAAGCTTATGGAATGCACTCATAGATACGGGAAACTATTCAATACAGGTCAGGACCTTTCCTTTGACCTTTTTTGATTGAGTGGAAGTAGGTCAAATCTTGCGGCCGTTTGGGCATGCAGCTGCTATGGTCTCTACACTGTTACAATCAAAGAAAGCTTTCATGTAACAATTCTTTTGCAGTCTTTTCTTTGAGTTTAACAAGTTCCGAACTCACTCGCTGGCTCCTTTCAGAATTTCACTTCTTCCAAGAAGAGATATTGGCCTGTTTTTTTGTGTGTGTTTTTTTATAGATTTTCCCAGAAAATCTGTAGACTTTTCCTATGACACGATTGTTGAGGATGGTGAACAAACTAAAACGTGAAAATAGAATTAGCAGTTGCAAACTGCTTACCAACCAAAAGGACCTCATGGTATAAATGCAAAAAATAGTAAATGGACTGATTTTTCGACTCTAGCAGAGTCTTTCTCGAAGGCTAAATGACAACACAACTCACATCACAAGTATACTGGTGTAACAGAAGCAGATAAGTAAAAAAAAAAAAGTAATGGAAACAGAGAGAGAGGTAGAAAGCACACGGAAAAGCAAGGGATGAACAATGAAGGAGACAAAAGGGGTAGAGGAAGAGGCTAACACTAAAATGTTTCAAACTCGTTCTTCCTTTTGCAGAGAAAAAGGTGGCGCATATGGGAGTGGGGCATCGATGGGAACTGAGGGATCGTTTAAGTTCTACTCGTACAGGTAAAACAAACTTCCTTTTTGTTTGAAGCTTCACTTTCCCATACTCTAATACATACAAGCAGAAATGAAAAGCAACCCATAGCATGCTATCTTACAATGACAAATAAACAAAAATTAAACTGGACACAGTTTTGGAGGAATCTTAGTCCCTCAGAGACCATTCATTTCTGTATAATCGTCACCATAACCAAAGGAATGTCCACAGAGTGTATGCAACACAGAGCTGGGGTGTGTGTTATGGGGTTTGTTTTTTTCTTGTTTTTTTTTGGGGGGGGGAGGGCGGGGTGTTCTTTGGCTTTTAATGTCTTGCTCATATTTTCTTTGTGAAGGAATGGTTTTATTAAATTGTCCTTTTCGTTAAAATTGGTTGCACAGAGAAATAGATAAACAGAGTCGTGTAACTCTACCTCAGAGAAAACAAAAGTAATGCATAGTTCTTATATTGGGGTTTATCACACCTGATTGACATTTCAAAGGACACATGTGCAGAGCTGGTTTATACTGAGTTTTGAGGACCAGGGCCAAATTTCATAAATTTCATAGTGCTTAAGCACAAAAAGGAGCTAATCATGCTGACCAGAATAAGGTTACCAACCAAAATACCATTCCACGTGCACCTTTTGTGGCTAGTATTCTGCTTACTTTTGCTAAGTAGAAAAGTAAGCAACATTAACTGCTTAAGCACAAAAATAAGTCAAGCAAAAATCACTGTTCTAGGTTACCAGCCTATGTCATTTCAGGTGTACCATTTTTGACTGGTTTTCTGCTTAGTTTTGCTTTAGAGAAATTTGTTAAGCAATATTTTGTGCTTAAGCAGCTCTATGAAATTGGGCCCTTGCTATAGAAACCAGGCTCACAGTCATTCTTTTTTTGTCTAATTTTGTTTGCAGGGACCCCAATTCTTTGCAGACATTAGAGGCATTTGACAGGTCTGTTGAGTGGGCCATAGAAGGACCGTTCAGCCAACAAGATATTGATGAGGCAAAGCTATCTGTATTCTCCGCTGTAAGCATGCCACTCCTGCAGTCGAATATATAAATCTCAAATACTTACTGTTAATAGATGGTAAAGAGGGGCTCCATGGTAAAACTCAGTTTTGTGATGCACTCGTTTTCCAAATTGGGGGGGATTGTCAAGTCTCTAAATTCACAATAAAATGGTGTAACGTGTCATATGATTTGATACTTTTTCTGAGCAAGGACTGAAACGTGATGTCGTTGGACATCAACAACAAATGGGTTTGTACATTCCAAAGAGGAATTTCTGCGCCTGTCAAAAGGTCAAATTCAATGCCATTTTGATTGAATAACATCAAAATTAAGGAATGAACTGAAAATTCTTTTTACAAAATTATACAGACCATATTTTTGAAGTGTGATGTCATCAAATGTTTTTGAATTTTGACAAAAATTGCACATGAAGGGTATCAAACCAAGAGGCATTTTGCTCTGTTTTAACCTGATGTTAGAAAATTTTTACCCCCATTTTTCGAAGGACTCTATCTATTGGAAAACGAGTGGATCACAAAACTGAATTTGACCTTGGAGTCCCTCTTCAAATTTGCATTGGGGGTAATTGACCTTGGCTAGGCCAATTGGCTGTACCACTAGACTGCTGAGTTTGCCGGTAGCTGTTAAGATTTTAGTAAATTTTACTTTATTTTACTTTAGTGTACTCTGTTATTATCTGGCTGTAACGTAACAAACTAATGCAGGAAAAGGTTAATAAACAAAGCACGGATGAATCATGGACTATGTAGCAGTAATTTTATGTCAGTTATGTGTGTGTTTCTGTGGAATAACAATCAAAATTTAAAAACACAGATTATTCTGGATGTCCCCTAAAAGTTTGGATCAACTTACTGATTTGTATATTTTGCTTGTTTGTTTGTGTTTACTTTATCCAGATGTATATTTTACTTGTTTATATGTGTTTACTTCATTCAGGTGGATGCGCCCATTGCTCCATCAGATAAAGGCATGACTCACTTCACATCCCACATCTCTGACGATATGAGACAGGAACAAAGAAGAAGAATGTTTTCCGTCACTAAAGAGGACCTGCAAACTGTTGCACAAAAGTAATCTAGCAAAGAAAAGTTTTCCTTTTTTTTGTGGAAAATTTTATTAAGGATTTGGGGGAAACCCCTATGAAAGAAGGTTTCCCAGAAGTTCTCAAAGACTACATGTTTACTAGTTCAAACATGGCATGAGACACATGGAAAAAACATTCAACCCTGCATGAGCTTTGCTGGATGGTTATGATTTGGTAATAAAATGATTATGGACGATTTGATCTTCTTTTAATAAAAAAAAACGAACATTGTTTTTTGTTTTATAAATTAATAGCAGGGTTCTGCCCAGGATTTCTTTAGTGGTGGAAAAATGTTTCCCTGGAAACCATTGCAAGATGGATCATTTAGATCATATAAATATACACTCAAATCAAAGAAGTACTAAAAATTAATGGCTTCGGATACCATTTTTTACTGATAAATACCCAATTTTACATTTCATTGAAAACCTTTGAAAGGAAATTGCAAGTGTAATTTTAAAAAAATGGAAAATGTGTGGTGGTCGGAAACAGAGAAAATTCTGCCAGTGGTGGTTGGGGAATCCTGAGTGCCGGGCGGGTTTTCCGGCACCGACCACTGTGGGCAGAACCCTGATAAATTAATAATTGTCATTTAAACCCCCTCCCCCCCCCCCAAAAAAAAAAAAACACATCTGAAAACCTTCCAAATGTTTTTAAAATGAACTGCAAGTTTTTGAAACGGATTTGCCAGGTGTCATTTTTTTTAAATTGTTACAATGTCTCAAAGTGCCTCCCCTAGCTCCCCCCCCCCCCCCGCCATCAAGGCACCGATTGGCAATTTAAAAAAATTATTTGCCATTTATTTTATTTCATATTTTGTATGTTGTATAACATGTAATTGATCTATTTTAAAGAATGGCTTGTTCTTTTCTTTTCATGAAGGTACCTTGCCCCTGAGGCCCATACGGACTCGGTTAGCTTTCTTGGTCCCGAGAACTTAGCAACTGCATCCGATAAATGGAACATCCACAGAGAGAGCAGCTGAGGAAAAGAGCTAGACTAGGCTCAATTGATGATGTGTCAACTTTATGAACAAAGCCACCACCATCTGTCAGTCGAAGATTAGGTTTTTTTTATACCACGGTAATGGATTCTGAATTTAAATTGATCGAGAACCAATCACGTGATGTGCTACAAAGGTGCACGTATATGTACATGGCTCAGGGGAGCATGAGTGATGTACCCCACGGGGGAAAATTACCTTGATCATGCCTACCATGGGTCATTTCCAGCACCTTGTACATCATAGCCCCAGGTTAGAGGTTGTAATTTTGCTGGTACTAGGTAAATTGATTTCCATTCCTGTGCGATTTGCCGTAGGGAACAGTGAAGCAATACTTCTGTCAATGACCGCCAATGTTGTTTACAATTCGTTCGCCACTGTTTGTCTGCTATTTCAATTGTGCCAATTTCCTGGTAATAATGTTGTAAGATGACATCAGACCACCTCCAAAGAAAAAGAATCTACCGTATTACCATAATATTGTGATGGGGTCCATGGGTTTTGTACAGCCTTGGGGGCAAATGGCTTCCTAGGGAAAACCGAGGGTGCTATTTGCTACCTCGGGTGTACAAAATACCATGGACCCAAATACAGCGTGCTACAATTGTATATTGTTCCCATACAAGAACCTCCTTATCAATAAACATAGTTCAACCTTCATTGGTAGAAATGTATCCCAATTGGGAGAGTATATATCAGTTGGGTTAGTGTTGGGAGAGTATATCCCAATCCCGTTTGTTACAATTGAAGGCTCAATTTGAAATCCTCAGACTAGGGCCAAGTTCGCAAGAACTATCGTTGACCATAGTTCGACTAAATTAGCCCAAACTCTGTCTTTAGTTAACGACAGTTGGACTACGCTAGTCAACTATTTGGAACTAGCCTACCAGGCATTGCTGGTTATCAATAGCCGTTTTCATAGCACAGTGGATAGTGGACCAGTTATCAGAAAACGATAATGTTCGTTGAGCTGCCGGTCACGTTGACATGACGTGACTTGAGTCGTTCGCACTTCAAATTCTCTGCGCATGCTCTACGTATGTCACTAAACAACCACTAGTTAACCATTGGTCCTTGTGCAAACTTGGCCCAACACATCAGCGTTGCTAAGCAACAGGTCAGGGTCAAGCATTTGCATAGTTACATAAGAGATGGCAAACACCCATACGTAACTTCTGATGAAATGTGCGACTCAAGAACAGCTGTCTTTGCTGATCTGTTGGTTACGATGGAAAAGCTTGCCTCAAACCATATGGTGTAGCAACAGCATTGCTAGTCGTAGGAATTAAACTGAGCATTGTAAAGGGTCTCGTGGCTGAACAGTCTTGAGCGGTGGACTCAAATTTTGTAATTTACAGAATTTTGGTTGGAAACCTGGCCTGGTCAGTCATGTCAAGACACTTGTGTCCTTGAGCAAGGTACTCTATCATAATTGTTTTTCTCCACCCAGTCGTACAAACGGGTGCCAGCGAGATCTCGGTAGTAACCTGCGATGGACTGTCATCCTGTTCAGGGGGAATAGAAATATTCAAATGTACAGACATTCAAATTTAACTTGATAAAATCCAAATAGGATATTTCTTTGTTGGCAGCGACCTAGTGCATCCAGTTGCAATCCTGTTTTTTCTTTAAATAAAATCAATGACAGTCAAACTGAGGCTGAAATGCATAGTAGTTTGTACCCTGTTTGCAATAATGATTATAATTCTATGAATAGATGGAAACAAGAGAACATTAGTTCAAATTGAGATTTCAAGAAACACATAATATGAACACCCAAGAAAATTTGAGGACATGTCGTGAACTGAAATCGTTTTTTCGCATAGATTGTTTGTCACCACAAATGTCAAGGAGCATAGTCTGGTTTGAGGGATGTTGGGGAGGGGGGTGCTTTTTAAAGCACATGAACAATGTTGGTAATTGTCCAAGACCAGTTGCTAAACTCTATGTGTCCCAACATAATTATACATGAAATAAGTTTAAAAAAATAAAGTTTAAAGGAACATTACAGAATTGGTTA
This sequence comes from Pycnopodia helianthoides, assembly GCA_032158295.1. Taxonomy (NCBI): domain Eukaryota; kingdom Metazoa; phylum Echinodermata; class Asteroidea; order Forcipulatida; family Asteriidae; genus Pycnopodia; species Pycnopodia helianthoides. Next base: position 11,060,653 of record CM063250.1, on the reverse strand, counting down.
GAAAAAAACTTGTAAAATATACTTTTGATCACAGATTTACATAAAACTTACAGGGTTTAATGATGATGATAGTTGAAAACATCCCTTGAAATATTTCTCTCTGAACTCTGAAGTGCCATATTTGATGAGAAATGAATAAACTAATTTTCCGATTGGAGTTTATCGCTCAGTGAGCGTTTTATTCATTTGTTGAAACTATATGATTTCATGCAAATGTGTAATCGATTTTTCACTATTTTCTCGTGACCCAGATGGCCGATCGATCTCAAACTTCTACAGGTTTGTCAGTTTATGTATAATATGGTGGATTACATAAAGTGCTTACACTTCCAGCAACTGTTTTGTTAGCAAAAACCAATTCTGTAATGTTCCTTTAAGCACAATCGGTTATCGAAGTGACAAGAGAGTAGTGAAAAACTGCTCAATAAGGGGGTTTTCACTATTTTTGTGTGACTCCATATTTTCAAACATCCAGTTTTGACTCCATTAGAAATAGTTTAACTAATTTCTCAAAAAACTACAGCAATTCAAGCAAAGATATTTCACATGAGTTTTTCCCACCATGACCATCTTTAAACCATGTAAGTTATGTGGAAATCTGTGAACAGTTTTTTTTTTCACTCTTACCAATGTAATGTTGTTTACTATTTTCGAAAAGTGTCTGATTTTGGAAAGGGGCGTCACATTTGGTTTCTAAAGGCCGAGCGATTTACAGGCAACTAGTTCCAGGCAATTTCCAAGAAAATTCATTCACATTTCAGTTTTTTCATTATTTTCCTGGGGATAGCGAGTTACAGCTAGAAAAATGTCTCTTGTGCTGCCGAAGTTTTCCTTGTGCATACTTTGCAGTTATTTGCCTCCAAGTTGCCTGAAATAATTGCTCTGTGTGACATGGCCTTATGGCCAATGCAACTTGCCCATTTACCGTTACTCAATCTTGTTTCTGAATTATGGCAGAAAAATTTGTAATTAACTTATCGGTCATTTTTTTGTGATGAAAACAATCAAAGGCTTTATTAAAATATATTTTACTTTTAATTACGCTTTTAATTATTCATATACTTTTCAGTATAAGTCATAGAGCTATATAAGTAGAAAACTTGATCATATTCTGTGGAAAGATTATTTACAATAAAATCTTAAAATTAATTTAGTAAACATAGGAGTTTTTATTTGTTATTCAGTTTTTCAGTCATCTTATTGCTCAATTATTTGCCTGATTATGAGCATAGACATAGAAACGCAACACCAAGGGGAAGATAGAACCAAGTGGGCATTTTAAAATGGATTTTGAGTTTTTAAACCTCTTTTTAGAATTCTAGTCTGTTTTAGTTTGTTGCATTTGCAATGTTCTATTTATTGTTCTTTGTAAGTATATGAATGGAGGCTGTCAGATAGATGACGGCAATGAATGGCGACCCTGAGACACATATCACCTTTGACTAGAATGTCATTGATTCGTTGACAAAAAAGATTGATAATGTAAGAATAGCTTCGATGCAAGTGCAAATTTAATAGCCTGATAAAAAATCACAGACCCCCTTTCAAACTAATTTAACCCAGGCGCAAAGCACTTTCGTCTCTGCGTGACGCAGATGTCATCACATTTTAACCAACAGAGGGCGCTGTTGAATCAGCGTAAGCAGTATGGATGCCAGTCGTCTTATACATGTGTTGTCCATAATAATGTCGGGGAACCCGTCGAGTTGCTATTTTGAGTAAAATAGTTTACATTGAATCCGAGGCAACTGAGGAGCTATAAAAGGAAAATTTACGGCAGGATCCGGAATCAGTGGTACCTTTTCGTCTTAAATGTTGATAACTGAAGTCCAAATCTCCTTTGCTTTGGTGTAGACTTTAGTTACGGTCAATGGCATTTGCCCCTCAATATGTAGCAAAAACGATGAATCTTTTGAGGTAAGTAAAAATTTGCTGCCATTTTTTTCCTGACGTGACATTGACATTAATTTTGACAAATGAATGTTGAGCGTGGATGTTGGATGTCTGACATGATACATGTAGATAGACCCTTCGCAGTTGCTACTCCAAAATCATCTATTTTTTTGCTATTCGATAATTTATAATAAGCATTTAGTGTGCGCCCTGAGTGTGCATGAAACATGTTCAGTGTAATTATTTTGCTAGGCAAACTTGCTGGACGAGATTTCCTGCAAATGCATTGACATAATAGTAATACTAATAGACATGATTGCAATCTGTAATTCATATAAATAATTTGGCAAAGGTGTACCTCCAGTATTTCTCCGGCATTGTTCTGAATTATTCTTTCCAAGTAACATGTTTGTAAGAAAATTAAATTAATGTTTTTACTACATAGTACCTACTGCAGTTTTACGATTGTCCAACCTTCATCAAAAACTGTAGTTGCGATAATCGTAACCCTCCATCCTCCCGACGGTCGGAGACCGGAGGGTTACGAGTCATGCAGTGCAAAAAAGTGGCGAAATAAAAATTTCGACTATTTTGGTCAGACTAGTCACCAGATTTGCCCAATTTTTACCACTTTCAAAAAACATGACACACATTCTAAAAACATGGATGTGATCATCAATGTGTCATGAATCCATTCGTATTACTCATTACATCATTGAGAAAATATTTTAAGAAAAAAAGACAAAAACTTACCAGAGACTGAGCGAAAATCTCACGAAGCGTACACAATCTCAGGTCCGGTTTTCGAACCTCGCGATTCGTAACCTAGCAACATCTCGACCAATCAGCGTAAGCGGACTCGTCGTTGAGCGCATTTTGTTGAGTTGCACAATCACAGGATATTGATGAGAACAAATTTAGAGATTGAGCGCGCATTCTGGAATGCTGTTCCTGCAATTAATCAGCGCAAACTGCAGATAGCGCAAATCCGTTTAATACATTAACTGCGTGCACGCACAGTCGCACACAGACGATCGCCACGCCTACACAACGGTTTGGTTTACGCTGATTGGTTGATTTAGGGGAAGTGCGGTCCGTGGACATTTCGGTCAGTTTCTGGTAAGTTTTTGCTCGTTTTTTCTTCAAATAATTTTTCAACGATGTTTAGAGTGTTATGAATGGATTCATTACACATTGAAGATCAAATCCATGTTCTTAGAATGTTCCATGTTTTTTGAAAGTGGTAAAAATTGGGCAAATCTGGTGACTAGTCTGACAAAAACAGTCGAAATTTTTATTTCGCCACTTTTTTGCACTGCATGACTCGTAACCCTCCGGTCTCTGACCGTCGGGAGGATGGAGGGTTACGATTATCGCAACTACAAAAACTGTTGAAGAAGGTTGGACAAAGGAAAAGGACTCTGAAGAGATGAATCGTACATTTGACCTTGAAAAGGAAAGTGGAGGTTGGATCTGGCAATTGTCCTGATTGTTTTATGCAAAGCTTTTCAAATTTGTTTGAGTTTCATGTATATAAATTATTCAAATATATGTATTTGTTCTCTCTTGTAATTTCTTGGATTTTATTAGCCATTGTTTATCCAGCATTTACATAAGGGCGTTGGTAAAACGCGGAACGATTGCGGAACGATTGCGGAACGACGGAACGAGTAATATATGATGTAACCATAGAGCAAGGATTGTAACAAATCATATTGCACGTACGTGGTTTCTCATTACTCCTAGAATTATGAGGTTCGATCCGCTATCGGCTCCATGAACCTCATAGAGGTTCATGTACAAACTCCAATCGGAAACTTTTTGTCATTTACATTTCTGCACCTGGAGTTCTCATTTGAAATTGGATCTCGCCAAAATTAGGTTCTACGTGTTCCTTGGAATTTCATTGAGCGTTGCATGGGTCAAGAAAATCCACTCTGCAAATTTAAAATTGTTAAAAAGCAATAAATTCTTACCGTAATTCCGTTCACCATCATGGCGCTTGAGTCGCATGATTTGTGTACAAAACCATGTGCGTGCGTAGTCTTGGTTCAAGACGTTCCTTGTTGAGTCACTCATAGTCACCGATAGTCATGCGCGGCAGCGGAGCGCGCTAAATCGCGATAGTTGGGTGATAATAAACAACAACGTCTTGCACCAAGACTAGTGCGTGCGCTGCTGTGAAATGTTTTTCCAACAAACTGGTACTCCGCGAGCAGCAACGCTGGTCCCGGCAACTGTGGTTTGGTTTTGTACACACATCATGCGACTCCAGCGCCATGTTTGTTACAGCACTGTTTGAATGGATAAGAATTTATCTGTAAGAATTTATCGCTTTTTTAACAATTTTAAATTTGCAGAGTGGATTTTCTTGACCCATGCAACGCTCAATGAGATTCCAAGGAACACGTAGAGCCTAATTTTGGCGAGATCCGATTTCAAATGAGAACTCCAGGTGCAGAAACGTAAATGACAAAAAGTTTTGTATTGGAGTTTGTACATTAACCTCTATGAGGTTCATGGAGCTGATAGTGGATCGAACCTCATAATTCTAGGAGTAGTTTTTCATTACCATGCCACACAAAGTTTGACTGACGAATTTGCTGCACAGACTCCACTGATCCCAGAGTATAGTATTTCAAAATGATCCTTTGTACTTACCAGTGCGTTTGATTGCTTGAAAAACATGCCCTTCAAATATAATTTATGTGTTAGGTTAAATAATTGTTTAATGAAGGTTCCAGCATGACACTTGGCTCACTGACCTCTGCTCTGCACTGAACGAGTGCTGAAGTTGCATTACGTTTGCCGTATGTAAGGTGGATCATGTATGTAAAGTGTACTCTGTATAACGGATGTACATGTACAAACTGAATATCATGTCACGTGATGTGAAGGGAAAACAAATGCGCAAAATGAAAAAAATTTACCAAAGACGGGTTACTTCACCATTTCCAATATACCAAATTGTTCCTTAAGGACTCCTCTTTCTTACTAGCTATCCCAAAAAGTGGAGCAACCCGTCAATGGGGTTGAAAAAATCGCAGAACGATTGCTGAGCGTCTTTATCCAACATTTATCTACTCATTATATGTGCAACATAATGCGCGAAATGAAACAAAATAAAGGGGTACACAGACAGGCAGATGTCAGTGAGCCAAGTGTCATGCTGGAACCTTCCGTTGGACGTCGTCCATTTTAAAAGAACATTACAGAATTGGTAAGAAAAAAACTAGTAAAATATACTTTTTGATCACAGATTTACATAAAACTTACACGGTCTAATGATGATGATAGTAGAAAACATCCCTTAAAATATTTCTGTCTGAAATGCCATATTTGATGAGAAATGAAAAAACGAATTTTCCGATTGGAGTTTATCGCTCAGTGAGCGTTTTATTCATTTGTTGAATCTATATGATTTCATGCAAATGTGTAATCGGTTTTTCACTATTTTCTCGTGACCCAGATGGCCGATCGATCTCAAACTTCTACAGGTTTGTCAGTTTATGTATATGGTGGATTACATAAAGTGTTTACACTGGCAGCAACTGTTTTGTTATCAAAAACCAATTCTGTAATGTTTCTTTAAACAATTAATTAAAATAACACAAGGGCATTTTTCAAGCAATCAAACGCACTGGTAAGTACGTGTACAAAGGATCATTTTGAAATACTATACTCTGGAATCGTTTGTGTGGCATGGTAATGAAAAACTACGTACGTGCAATATGATTTGTTACATCGTATATTATTCTTTCCGTCGTTCTGCAATCGTTCCATGTTTTACCAACGTCCTTTACATAATAACTTACAAAACAAAAACGACAACTCTCAATTCGAATTACTGTCAATGAGTTGGAGTTAAACGACTCATTGGTAGGATTCAATTTAAAAATATTTCAGAAACTTCACAAACTATTCAAATATTATTGTTGAGGGCTTTAGTAACTGATTTTTATTGAATTTTAGGAAGTTACAGATTTACAGTACAAAGATGTTTATAAATACATTTTTCCTGAAGACAGGAATTTACAAATTATTACACTTGGCAAAAAAGAAATAAATAACTTTTTTTAAAGCTTACTTTTCATTTTTTTTGTGTAAATGCCAACTGTCCTTTAGTTTAATGGATAGAAAATACTGCCAGTTGTTAGTTACCATTTTCTCTAAAACTTAGCTAACTAATTTTATGAACTGTTCACAAGTTGGTTTTATTTTGTGTTTTCTTGAAAGCTAGAGAATTGGAATGAAGTTAAATCTTAAAAAATGCCAATGTTTTTTATTGTTCCGCCTCAACTATAGTTCATCCTGGCCCCACTATAATTGGGCCGACAGGACCAGATCTAGAGTTGGGCTGGTTTGATAGTTGGAGTTCAACGCTATCAAAAAAAAATCAACATAATATGTTGGAACATTTTCATCAAATATGTAATTTTGTTTTACAGGTACTTTCTTTGAGTGGAACTCACTGAGTCATTGTTCTTAGTCAGTCATGTCTCTTTTCAAGGCAAGGGACTGGTGGTCTCAAAATATTGGATCGGATGATGTGTTTGACCAAGGCAGTTTATGTGTGGCTAATATCGACAATAGCCCTTCCCAACTTGGTAATAATTACGTAAAATATTTTGAGTGAATTGTAGGTTTAATTAAAGGTCGGTTCATCATACTCCAAGACTTAATGACCATAAACAAAAACTTACTTGGTAAAAAGCACTGCAGCTGTTGATATTAAATTATTTTAAGAGAGGATTTCCTTTGAAGTAATAGGGTTTTGATAATTTTTAAACGCAAAACATTTAAGTAAATCTGAGTATGAATCATTTCTCAGATTTCTGAGGTCTGTTTACAAATGCTGCAGCCAGAGATTTGGTTGGTACCCGCTGTCACCTCGCTAAACGTGGATAGATGCGACGTTCTTGTAAGAATACCACAAGTGACAGTTTTTTGCTGTTTTCTCAACAAGTACACACACTGTATTCATCTGAAACTTTTACATGTGACTTTTATTGTATTTTTCTTTATAACTTTGCCTATAAATCAGCTAGGCCTATACGTTGACAAAAACCTACCTTTAAATCAAACGAACTAAAAATCCTTTCTCATGCTGAAAACTCTGCACATTGGCTCCCAGAGCCTCTCACCAGATAGTCCTCTTAACTTAAACTGTCGCTGATTGTTTTTCTCTGAACAGATAAAGTGATTGTTGGTGGTTTCAATGGTGTGCTGCGTATTTATCAGCCCAAAGGTTCTAGGGGTGAGGCTAACAAAGCAGAGGATGTCCTCCTAGAGATGCAGTTACCCCAGCCGATTCTTCAGGTGGAAGCAGGACGATTTGTCTCGTGAGTTTTTCAGAAATCAACTGAGGCTATTGCATTGGGTACCCCGATCAGGGCCCAATTTCATAGAGCTGCTTAAGGAAGTATTGCTTATCAATTTTTGCTAAGCAGAAACGAGCATGACACCAGTCACAAATTGTACTTGTGACATGGTAGTTTGGTTGGTAACACCTTATATGGGCAGGTTTAAACATATGATCTGTTGACGTTTGCTTAGGGGTTTGTTGGCGTTAAACTCATAGAAAATTGTGGGCAAGGTTATACTTTGAGTTTCTCACCAGACGCTATGCCAACTGGAATTGCCTTTTAATGAATCAGAAATTGGGAACAATAGTCGGTTTGCTAGATGGCACTTGGCCTATAATCACACTCTAAAGAGTCAGGGAATGTTTTCTTCATAGTCGGTTTTGCACATTTTAAACATGACAGCTTTAATCATTTGATGAAGTAATAAAGAAAGTCCAGTTCATACCTCAGAGTCACAAGCCCCAAAAAGAGGAAACAACTGTGGGGTTCATCCCACTGCTAGAACCTGGGAGGATCTTTGAGAAGTTCTTCCTTATCGGGAAGTTACAAACATTTCATGGCATGTTTTTCCATTGGATGCAGAGAATGTTATGTCATAATTTTCAGTGATTTCTGCTGATTCTTTTTTAAGTTTAGAGCTTCTGATTTCCAGGCTGTGCCTTAAAAGTGCTGTTTATGTTTTGGGGTGGTTGTTTTGTTTCAGTGTCTCTGAGAATCTTCATCTTGCTGTACTTCACCCAAGGAAGCTGACCGTGTACAGCATATCTGGTAAATAAGACATTATTTTGTCATGTCCTCTGCTCAAAGCTGCCAATGTTTTGCTGCAAATGAACAAAGAAAGTGACTTATTTTAATTTTTCCTTGGTGCATAGTATACCCAATTCATCAGCCTCGGGAGAGACTACCTAGGTCAGTTGTAGTGGTCTCTTTCATTGCCTTCAACCTCCAGGACCCTGTTTCGAATACTGCCGGGGGCACTGTCTGGATTAGGTTCTGAGTCCCTACCTGAGTGCGTGGGTTTTCCCTGGAAATATTCTGTGGGGTTTTCCTCCCACATCTAAAAGTAAAACTTCCTTTCTTGTCTTCTCTTCATGGGGATCTTGGCTAGTATAGTGATTATGTTCACTTTACTGAGAATCCTTGGATTCTAAACCAAAATAAATGTATAAAACAAAATGAAGTTAATGTTCGTGGGATTATCAACTAGGGGCATGTGGGGGGTTGACACTCTCTCAGTAAGATTCTCATTCAGCAGAACAAGTGCATTCAGAGTAAAATTCAGTCATTTTTTAGGCCAAATATCATTACATTTCGACCTGCAATTGCAGTTTTTCCTGTAAGCACACTAATTTGTCAGAAAAGGTTTGTTGCTTTTGACATTTTCGGATGCAGTTGGATTCCGCACTGGGCAGCTTGTTGTTCTCGAAAAGTGATGATTTGTCGATACTCACGTTACCATGATTTCTTTCTTGATTAGGTACAACAGGTGTTGTGGAGCATGGCAGTCAGTATCATTTGAAGATTATATACGAACACAACTTGCAGCGGACGGCCTTCAGCCTGGTCGTAGGACCTTTTGGTGGTGTCAAAGGTAAGTGTAAGACATAATCATGAATCAATGTAATTATTCCTTCCTTTTTTTAGGCCTCAATTTCATAAACGTATCTTTTTTTAATATTCTTTGTTGGAAATTGCAGTTTTCTTCTAAAATCCTCATGTTTTTGTATGCTTATTAAAAGTTTAGAGGATCTTTATTTGTCAGTTCTTTTGCTCGAATAAAGGAAATTTTTCCCTGTGAAGATTTTTAACTTGCCACGTTCACACCTCAAGTTTGCTGGGTTTTTTATATATATTTTTTATGAGATATTGACTAACTCACTAGGCTGGACAGCCACTTCAAAGTGAGGGCTACACTTAACTGATTTGGGATGTCGACCCAAACCAACTGTCACCAGGGGCACATTGCCACTTGCTCCTGGGGCTGAAACAGGGTTACTCCCTTCACAGTCCTTAAGGATGTAGGCATGGGTATCATCCACTAGGAGCCTTGCAGGTAGAGCAGAATGCATTGCCTTCCCAACATGTTACAAAGCAATTATGGTTAAGTGCCTTGCTGAAGGGCACAAGTGTCATGACCGGGTCTGGTGAGCTAGACCGCTCGGCCACGAAACGCCACGTTATTTTGATGTTTAGAGTTTTACATTTTTCATTTGTCTGAATTTCAAATATTTGTACAATTGTAAAGATCTCTGAGTTATGGGTGCTTTTAAAGATGTTCTGTTTTTTACACATTCAAATATTTTGGGTGGCATGGGTGGCTAATGCATAAAGCGCTTGCCTTTTACCAATGTGGCCCTGGTTCGATTCTTGGCTAAGGCCATACATGTATTTTAGTAGAGTTGTGCATTGGTTTTTCTCCTATGTCACAAGAGTTTTTCTCTGGGCCCTCTGGTTTTCACCTCTCCGGAAAAATCAAACACTTTTGATCTCTGGCTGTGCTTCGTGGTCATTCATGGGTCGGTGTGGCTGACAGCCAAAGGCGCCCTTCGTGCCTGCGGCTTGAACACATTGTAGCTTCTCAGCTGTGATTAAGGATGATTAGCCTCCCAAATCACTTTTAGGAATTATTAGTATCTATTTATTGAAACAAACAATGTTTGTCAGAGCCATAGTGCAGTTCAGCAACTTGTGACAAGTAAGATTGCAAGCTCTTAGATTTGAATTTCACCATAAAAGTGGGCCCCATTATTCATTATTTGAAACCTATCTCCAGTATAAATTGTAACTTCTTTTTTGACAGGTAAAGATTTCTTGTGTGTCCAGTCCATGGATGGCGCAGTGTCGTTCTTCGAGCAGGAGAGTTTTTCCTTCAGCCGGTTCCTGCCGGGATTCCTATTGCCCGGACCGATCAAATACGTCTCTCGGACCGACTCATTCATCACCGTCTCGTCAACCTGGCAGGTGGAGAGTTACAAATACCAGGTGCTCGCTGTGGCAACAGATGTGAAAACCAAAGCCGAGTCTCAGTCCATTAAATCCGGGAAAAGAATAACTGTGAGTAGAGTAACCATTGCTTTTAACCATCTTTATTAGTGTAAAGATAAAGATAAAGTGTAGAAATATTCTTCCTGCGTCAGCTCCTCACTACACTATGATCAACTTTTGACTGATCTCCTGTTCCACGAGTCTTCAATATTATTATTATTTTTATTATATAGTTCTTGTAATGAAACCAAAGATGCCTCATAAGTGAGCTACATCAATGTAGCTCGCAAGCCTGGGAAACCTGTAAACAAGGGTGCTTGCTATGTGAACCAGACACACCGGGGTTAACCCCTACTCTTCCACGATATTGGTGTTCTTGGATCTTTTACGTGCACTACCAATCTAAGTACACAGGGCCTACAGCTTAATGTCCCATCCCAATTACGGTAAAGTATCTTGGTCAAGGACATAAGTGCCACAACTGGGACTCAAACCCACACTCTTCTGATCAGAAACATCGGAGCTTGAGTCCGGTGCTCTTAAACGCTCGGCCACGACACGCCATATTTTACTCTCTTTATTGTTCCTTTCCTTCCAGAACAAAATGTTATTTTCTTAGATAGGTACACGCATGTGCTCACGCATAGGGCCAGTCTATGAGTTTCACTACAACATTTAATCTACTGATAATTCCATATCACTATATTATTACTTCTGGATCTGTTTGATAATCTTTTTTATTGATACTGATTGGGTCCTGAGAATTTGAACAGCAAAGTTTTTCCTATCGACTTCAGCTTAATAATGTTTGTTGAAGTTGCGTCTGTTTAATTGAGTCACTGGAAAAATTAATCCAGAATTTATCAATGGATCATTTTTGTAAATTGACTGATCCTTCAAGCCCTGCCTGTCGCAGCAACATTCTGTCAAAGGTACTATACAGGATTGGTAGAGCTGACGAAAACGTCACAGATAGTGTTCATGCTTTGTGTGATCAACCATATACATGGAATAACAAACCTGTGAAAAATTGGGCTTAATCCGTTGTGCGAGTCAAGAGAAAATAGTGAAAAACCATGCACAGTTTTTCAGCATGTAAAAAGAATGTCCTAAATTTTTGGCTGTAACATCTGAAATCAGATACAGTTTTCTTGAATATGACTTAATTTCAGAGGGAAATATTTCAAACACAAAAATGGTTTTAGAACAAACTTCATAGTCAGTAAGCTTTTAGACTAAAATTAAACAATTATGTTCTTATCCTTAAACAATTCTGTATAACACCTTTAAGCCCTGCCCGCCTTAGCAATTTTCTGTTAACAGAGCCCACATTTGTAATGCACAGTGTATTAATCTAAACAGTGAAATCTTGTTCACTTTTTTTATGGGGAATTTAATATGTCAGAATTTTTTTAGTCTTTTTAGAATGCTGTGATGGTTTTGATTGGCCAATGCGTACAGGGCCAGAGACTTGTGATTTGCTAATGCATACAGGGCAAGAGACTTGTAATTGGCTATGCATACAGGGCAAGAGTCCTATATTCTTCTAATTGGTTTATTTTGATGGCAGATGGACTGGTCATACAACCTCGGGGAGGCAGCTCTGACCTTGTTGTTACGACGTCAACGCAGGGGACATCATCAGTCATGGTTCTTGGTAAGCCCATACATTCCTAACAGAATATGAGTACATTTTGGTGCAGACTGTGATCCAATTATGGAGTAAGTTGAGTTGTAAATGGAAGTAATCATGGTCTCTTTAACTTTCCTGCTATCTGACAATCTTCTATCATCCACTGTGATTTTGAATAAGGGAATAAAAGAGTAGGGGACGAGGTCTTAAGTGCTCGTTTAAAACCGGCAGGGCCATGGGATAAAAGACCAAGTTGAAGGCAAGGTCCTGTATCGCACAGCAAGGTTTTAAATGGCTGTTTCAGACTGACTCCCACTATTTTTTTCCCAGTCCTAAATACTTTTTCGATGTAAAAATCAAAAAAACCTTTAATAGTTGAGACTCTGCATTGAACTTCCATCCAGGTTGAGTGCTTTGAGTGGTACAGTTAAAACAACGACTCACTCAGGGATCCCTGGAGTGGTCTATTTTCCCTTGGCTTTACCTCAGGAAAATAGAATGCTCCGGGTATCACCATGTAGTTTTAAACGTAGCACTCGAAGCAGTCAATATTTGTGTACTAACAAATAAAGTCAGTATTTCTTTATTTCTGTTAAACTACTCCAGGCGAGCGATCCATTGTGTGTTTGAAGGACACAGGTGCAATCAAATTCATGAAGAAATTGGAATACAGTCCAAGCTGTTTCTTCCCTCATGGAACTTGTGAGTAACTAAAGTTGTTTTATCAGTCATTTTTGAATGTTTTTTTATTATAAAAAAAGGTGTTCAAAGTGGAAATACTAAACTAAAGGGCAGTTAGGTTGGTGCAGTGGTATCTTTCCTCACCTCCACCTCTAGGACCCCAGTCCAAATTCCTCCAAGGGCACTATGTGGATTGGGTTTTCAGTCCCTACCTGATTGCGTGATTTTTCCCTGTGATAAATCTCAGGGTTTTCCTCCCATATCTAAACCGGAAACTTCCTTGTTTGTATTCTCCCCATGGGGTTCTAGTTTAGTGATCAAGTTCGCTTTTCTGAGAGTCCTTGGCTTCACAACCAGAATTAATAAATGAAAATGAAATAAATAAAATTAAATAAATGAAGTTCGGGTTAAACAACTTCCTGAATTATTTATGGTTATTGGAACAATGTTTTTCTTACTCATTACTTACTGAATATAACATAACATACATATTAAACACAGTTAAACACTTTATCTTTGCCTGTTAGGTGTTTTTCATTAGTTTTACAATAGATACATACATACAGAGCTATGTTGAATTATGAGACCCATTTTATTTCCATTGCGAGTTCTGAAGAGAAAAAAAACCTTGGATGGGACAACCCTCGGCATTCTGTTAAGGTGTATTTCATACAGAAACCCTTTTCTTTAGCAAATGGAGAGTTACTGAGTTACTAAAAGAAAGCGATGATCGTGGAATTTTGTTTTTTTCTCTGTCCCTTTCTCTGTGCCCAGCCTTGGAAACCAGCATCACTTACATGGTGGCAACGCACACAAGTCAGCTGTTGATATACCAGGATGCTACACTGAAATGGGCATCCAAGCTGGAACATGTACCCGTGGCCATTAGAGTTGGGCAATTCCAGTGAGTATAGGATTGGGGATTTCATTCAAAAGGAGAAACTTGTTTACCTTGCGAGCTTACCAAAATTTTTAGACCATAAGCGGCGCTTGTGAGTTGATTTTCAGGCCTTCAACATGCTCCTCAGCTTATATTCCGGGCAGCTTAAACACTGACATGTAAAGTAAGCTTTGGCAATTTTGACTAAAATTGAAAGCAAAATACATTGCTTTGGCAACTTTCACTAAAATCAAAACGCTCAATACCTCGCTTTGGCAATTTTGACTGAACTTAAAATGCCAAATACCTCGCTTTGACAATTTTCACTAAAATTAAAACGCCAAATACCTCTTTAAAAAAAATTTGCCAGTACTGCGGCTTGTATTCCGGCAGCCTATAGTCAAAAAATTATGGTAATGATATCAAATTACACTGCAGGGTAGCTATTGCTGGCAGTCAAAAAGGAAAACGCACTGTTTGCACTAATCATCTTGTTAGTTATTAATTCTTCTGAGGGTCTGCAGATATCAATCATTAAAAAAAAATTATTAAACAAACTCCTTGCATTGGCTGCCATTGTTGATGAATCGTGCACGCGTGAAAGGCTATCATTTGCTCAGAGTTGCGGAGCGCGTACACGCGTTTACAGTTCCATTGTTTATCATCAAAGATGGTGGTCAGTGACATCAGGTGCAATCCATCTATAGGGTCAAGTATTCACACAGTTGAACAGGCAAAATTCTTTATTTATGCTCTGTTTAAATCGAAATATTATCTTAAAGACACTGGACACCTTTGGTTATTGTCAAACACCAGTCTTCTCACTTGGTGTATCTCAACATATGCACAAAATAACAAACCTGTGAAAATTTGAACTCAATTGGTCGTCGAAGTTGCGAGATAATAATGGAAGAAAAAACACCCTTGTCACACGAAGTTGTGTGCTTTCAAATGCTTGATTTCGAGACCTCACGCTTGAGGTCTCAGAATCAATTCAAATAAATTACTTCTTTCTCAAAAACTACGTTACTTCAGAGGGAGCCGTTTCTCACAATGTTTTGTACTATCAACAGCTCTCCATTGCTCGTTACCAAGTAAGGTTTTATGCTTACAATTATTTTGAGTAATTACCAATAGTAATTAAAAGTATTGCAGAAACATTTTTAAACAACCCCTTTTAAAGATGCCTGCTCTCATAACAAACTTCCATTGGGCGGTTTTGTATAGATTTGACACAAAGACCTTGTTTACTGATAAATGTCAGATTAATGAAGGTAGTTGTAACATTTCTAGTGCCCAATTTCATGCCGCTGCTACCAAGGAATGCGCTTTCTACCCGTAAAATAACACGGTTTAAAGGATTCTGTGTGTGCAGAATTCCATGGCAAGTAGCACCACGAAATTGGGCTCTGGTCTCTTCTAATGTTTTTTTTTTTATTTAAAGAAATAGCAAGCTGTGTTTTTTTCCTTTCAGAATCAATTGTCAAACTTGATTTTTTTTTTTATATTTGCTTTGCAGAGATCTGAAGGGTGTGATGACCACACTGGATGATCAGGGTCATCTGGTGTGCTCCTACCTCGGCACCGATCCATCCATGTTTGTCACCCCCACCACCGAGTCGCGCGACATCAATTACGAGGAGCAGGATGTGGAGATGAGGAAACTGCAGAGAGCTATCAAGGAATCTGCCTCAAAACAAAGTAATCTGGGCTGGGGTTGGAAAAACAAAAATTGACTAGAGCTGGACTTTAACCTGCGACCTTTGGATTAATGTGCCGGCGCTCTACAAACTGAGCTATCTAGCCTTAATGTTGGCTATCTCCTTATTTTGTCAAAACAGTGTTAGAGGATGTTAACTAAATTGACGATGGACTGGACTGAGGGCTCTCCCTTTCGATTTTAAATACACATCACCATAGTCAAGGATTTGCTGGCAGCATGTAGACCATGGGACTTCTGCCAGCCATGCGGCCCTTCCATGGCAAAACCGCCTAACTCGATAAAGTACATGACTCAAGACAGAGATAAGTTGTTTTGCCATAAAAATATGGGCCAAAATTGTAAAAAGAGGCCAAGATAGGACATGCTATATTCAAAGCATACACTATACGCCTTTGAAACTTTCAGAAATGAAAAAAGTGTCCTCAACTTACCTAGAAATAATCTTATATTAAAAAAAAATTATTTTCAAGTTGGAAGGGCGGCATAGAGCCTGCAGACTTCCTGCAGGCACAATGAAGATTGGAGTGAACAATTTTGATTGACTTTTGTGGACCAGCGGTTCAACAACTCAGCGCTTCAATAAGTGTGCTCTGATCGTCTTCGCGAAGATGATCAGAGCACAAGATGATCAGAGCAGAATGATCAAAACATAAGAGTTATTAAACCAATAGTTATTCTCGGAACCACCACAGCTCATAAAGAGAGTTATTACATGGTGTCTCCGCAAACCTCACTTGATTGTGTCTTCGACATGCAAAGTTTCAAATTCAGCTTAACTTTTGTGGAGGCAGATCACAATTATGTCTTTCGTTTTAAATATTTAACACTTTTCTGTAAATACAAAACTTCAAAGTGTCGGATGAAGTAGGCCTACTGATCGTGTATTTTGTGATTATTGTTTTTCAGATGCACTGCCCAAGAAGACTGATGAAGAAGAACTGAAGTTAGAGGCCATTGTGCCTCCCAATCTGGACAGCACCTCGGTAAGTTGAACCGAGAAAGCCACAAATTAAGTCTCAAGATATAATGTCCTCCCAGAGAACATTTTAATAGGTTTACGTCAAAACGATACTACATGAAATGCAAGCTTGGCCAAATAAGTGGAGAATCCCATAGGATTTAGAACCGTGAAATTGGGTCCTGGTTACAAAATGTGTACATAAACTAAGACAAGGAATAGATGTGTGACACAACCAGGGTTGTAGCTAGACAACATTTTGAATGTCGGCCGCAAAATTTCTAGTCCCAGCCCAGCACAATGCACACCACACATGCACATTTTGGGCATCCAGTGACGCGACCAAACAAACAAGTTGTTAGTGTAACATTTGGTATTAATCTGCACACCAGAGTAAATAAATACGTGTTTGATTACCTTACAATCGTTATCAAAGTATCAACGCATTTGCAAACTTTCGCAAGTCATTCGCAAACTTTCTAGTGTGTGCATTACAGCAGCTGATTTCATTGAACACAACCGCTGTGTGGGAGCCATCGGTGTAGCATTTTCATTGTGTGTACCAGTTGCAATACCGAGCACCAGAGCTCTGTACAAGTGTGCATGTACGTGTACTGTATATCATGTACACTGCCATGACTGTATCAACGGGTTATGGGCAGTCTGTATTATCAGAGCTGCCAACTCTCCCTGATTCTGCAGAAAGTTCCCTGAAAACAAAGCAATGTGTCCATATTCCGATGAACAAATTTTAAAATCTTCCTGATTATGTTGACTTTCTCCCTGTTATGTTGAATGTAATTCAGAATATCTCCCTGATTGTTGGACAAAATCTCCCTGATTGCAAGATGCAAATGTTGGCAGCTCTGTATTATGCGTGTTGTATGATTTGATTGAGATAGTTGAGATGCATGTTCGGTTAAGATGTAAATGAAAAAGAATGGTTTGGCAATTATCAATGAAATCATGCAGCTTTCAGATTTTTGCGCCTAAATTGAGTGCCAGTCAGAGTGACTTCATTTTTATTTTGTGCCGGTCGGCATTACCCAGTGGTGGTCGGTGCTGAAGCTAAAACCCTGGATTCAATCTGTGAGCACATAGACTTTAGTATTGGCAAACCTTGTTTCGCGGAAGTTCTTCTGAAATTTTCCGAGAGAATAGTAGGGTCAAAGATTTGAACTGCTTTTCAACACAAAGTGTCGAAGTGGCTACACGTTCCATTGTCAATACTGCTGCCAGTAACAACTCTGTATAACATGCTGCACCAGTGTAGCTATTGCCAGTAACCCCAACTTTATTTTTGTGTGTGCAAAAAAAAAAAAAAAAGGTGTACAAGTATTTCACAGAGGGATCAAGGGTAAGACACTGCACTGCATGTAACAGACGAACAACAGCATGGTTTGATGTGTTTTGCATAACATACATATTCAAATAAGTAAACTAACCTGGGGTGGTGGTGGAACCTAATCTTTACTCTGCACAGTTCATAAATGATACTGAAGTATGCAGTGACCACAGGTTGATCATGCTTAATGTGCAGCCGTGATTGGCTGGTTAACTTTATGATATGACGGCATCATTTGCATCTTTGTGAATAACTGCATACATTTGCATGTAAAGTAGTCTCCTGAGAAACTACTGGATAATTGAACCCATAGCAGGTATTTTTGGCTGTTCAAAGCTAGATTGTCCTTGTATGAGTACACAAAGCAACACCCTCTACCACACCCTCCCATTCTAAAACAATAACCAAACACATGGTTTCAAAACTTATACAAAATACAAACACAATGTCACACTGTCTAACAAACCTATTGACCATGTTAATACCTGTGCATTTTTCAGCAGAACTAACTTTCATGTGGTTTGAATAAAAAGGAACATGTTTACTCTTCACAATGATTTGACCGATTTCACAATAAAAAATGCAAAAACAACTACCTAACAATCTGAACAATATCATTTAATTCTACCCTCACAGCACTGTGTGATAAGCATAGTATATACTGTATGATTCCAAAGTCCTGCTAAGGAGGGGGGAACCATAGACTACTTGACTGGGATTCAAATCCATGATTCCTGCATTCTAGATCAGATGTCTTAACAACTCAGAACATTGAGGGGACCCATTGGGGATAGGCCAGTTATTATTTCATCTATTAATCAGTCATGACTGGAAGATGTGTATGTACGAACGAAAGCCATGTAATCTTGCTGGAATGTTTGCTCCAAATACCACTTTTCTGAGGGTTATTGTGTAATCCCGATTCCAGACCTCTGTCCTTTTGTGGTATTAAAGATTACCAGAGATCGATAGGCTGCCACCATTGTTTTATCATTGTATTCAGCGAAAGGGAGGCAAGTCCAAGATTCCAGCATACCATGGCCGATTATCGGCTGTGGCTTACAGCCAAGGTTTTTGCTGATTCACGGTGCACGCATTCCATATTGTCTTGAAAGAGAAAAAACCTGGAGAAGGTTTGTTTTCTGTACTGTGTTTAGTCAGGGTTTCATTGTGACAACAATATTCTCAAAGAACAAACTATTCTGAAAATTCTAAAAAACTAATCTTGTGCATGACCACAGACAAAAATTCTGAATTTTCATTGCCAAGTGGTTGAATAAAAGATTATTTTTGTTGTTTGTAACTATCACACTGACATCTACACAATCTACAGGACTTTGTACTTTCTTTCATGGACCTGTTTACACTTTTTGCCTGCAGACCTTTGACTCCGTAGGTCCTTTTGTAAACAAGTCATACCATGCCCGATATGGGGACATAGGGTATCCCAACCAATGTGCCCATACTTTAACACATTATTGTCCCCTTGTACAAAAATCCCCCCCCCCCAAAAAAAAGCCTTTAAATAATTCCTGAGATTCCAAGCACCAAATGTGATAACCCCAAGTCATATTGACCCTCCTTTAATCGCCAAACATTTGGTCACATTCCGCTTTAACATACGGATAACCATCTGCATAATTGACCAACCACATTATTTACTGGCCACAGACCACAATGCTGATTGTGACCCCACTGTACTTACTGACCCATACATATAGACCATGTAACCTTTGTTTACAAAAAGAGTGACCTTGTACATTCCAGGACATTTCCTGGCAGGCGAGATTCTACACGAGTCATATGGAAAGTTTTAAATTTTGTGTCCTAATTTCCACGTAAATTCAAGAGTTACAAAAATTACACCCGTACAAGTTTTGTGATGTACCCCCTTTATATCATTACAAAAGTTGATAAAAAGCAGACAGTGCAATTTCTATAAAATGCAAGATTTTATGTTTTCTTTCGTTGAGCCGTGTACTAATCGTGCCTGCAGGAAGTCCAGACTCTGTGGCTGTTTTGTAAACATGTGATGTCACAGGTCACATGGTCTGTTAACATACCGCAGTTCAACAAACTGGCAAACTGTACATCCCATACGTTGCAATGGAAAGCACATGTACATGATGGCCATTTACATCTTCAGTAATAACGTATACAAAGGCATCCATACTCAGCAAAAAACTTGGTTTGTATGGAAAGTCTAAACCAATCTTAACAGGTGAAAGTTTCTTCATAACTTCTTACCAGTGATTTATTTCAAACATTCTAGAAACTGTGCAAGTCTTGCGCGTATTCGAACATTGGAACCCGTTAAAGTGCGCAAGTTTGTTTCGTTTATGCATTGAAGTAATGTACGTGGGACCAACTGGGTCCCAAAAATGTTGCAATGCGTGCAAGACTTTCATGGTCTATTGAGGTTGACTAAATTATTCAACTTCAGTTTATATATATTCTTATTTGTGTTTAATCTATTTATCTTGAGACTTATGAAAGCTTTTCTTACAATCTTATCTATTCCTGGACTGTTTGTAAACTCTTTTCACTTTTCAATTTGTTGTATCCCAGAATGCAACAGAAACTGAAGTGGAGGACAGTGACCCTATCCCATCAATCACAGTCAAGGTCAGTTGTGTTATTTGCGTATTTCATTTGTGTATTCTAGAGCCAGATGGGAAGACAGTGGCTGTGACTTAAGCATTATTTGAAAGGCAAATGGTGGGGGTGGGGGTGGGGGGGCATGCCATGGCTAATCTTTCTAGCGAACAAACTCAAGTTCTGGTGACTAAAACCTGGTTCATACTTCATGCCTAATTGCGAAAACAAAGTGAGTTTCCTTGCATCACAATTGGAAAACAGCGCATACCTGATTGTTTGCGTCACGTAATTCGCTTCGCATGTGAAGTACGAACCGGGCGGGTTCAAATCCCAGTCATGACACTTGTGTTTGTGAGTAAATGGGTACCTGCAAGAGGAGAGATTGTGGCTGAGTTCGACTGTGTGCATTGAAGTGAGAGAGCTTGTGCTGAATGATTCGCAACCTGTGTGCCCATTTGAAGTTGAGGAGAGCTTGTTGGCATGAATGATTCGCAACCTGTGTGCCCATTTGAAGTTGAGGAGAGCTTGTTGGCATGAATGATTCGCAACCTGTGTGCCCATTTGAAGTTGAGGAGAGCTTGTTGGCATGAATGATTCGCAACCTGTGTGCCCATTTGAAGTTGAGGAGAGCTTGTTGGCATGAATGATTCGCAACCTGTGTGCCCATTTGAAGTTGAGGAGAGCTTGTTGGCATGAATGATTCGCAACCTGTGTGCCCATTTGAAGTTGAGGAGAGATTGTTGGCTGAATGATTCGCAACCTGTGTGCCCATTTGGAGTTGAGATTTATTTGTAGACTGTTTACTTATGTTATTGTGAGTCTGGTCAACAGATGCAGTGCTTTATGTTATGACCAACTGCCGTGACAATTCACAATGGATGACAGCACTTTATGAGACTCAAATCTTTTACTATTGTCATTAACAACTTCCTTTGTGTTTTATTCTGCAGTTGGTTCTGAAGAGTAACAAGAGCTTACCCAATGTTCGTCTGTTGATTTATTGTCCTTACCCACTCTCTGCTAACCAGAGTACATTCACGTTCCCACACATTGGTAAGTATCTGGGCAGTCAGAACAATTATAGAAAGAATTAGCCTTGCCACCATGGGCAGCACGCCGTATCGATACCTCTCGTCACTAACCCCTGGTAGGGATGTACTGAAAAACAATATGACGCTCAGTACGGGCGTGTGAAAATGCAAGTATTTGACAAGATTCCATTTCAAATAATCATAATTTTACACTGTCCCCTAAACTGCATAGAGTTAGACATATCACTAGATCAAAGAAGAATGAGAGGGGACCAGTTGCTCTTTGACTTTAGGCCTTATTTACGGGTTACCATACTTAAGCGGGTGCTTAGAGTGGATCGGCCACAGGCCTAATTGAAATGTGCTGTATTTTAGCATATTTTTATGAACCAATCCAGGGGTTATGAGCAAACAAGGCATGGTGAACAAAATGGCGCGGCGAGACCGATCACCCCTGGGACCGAGGTTGAGAAAGAATCAACACCGAACTTAAGCATTTCAGGCCGGTATTCGGAACAAATTTTCCTTGCCCGAGCACTTAAGGTAGGAATTGGTATTCCTCTTAAAACAGTCTGGACTGTAGGATGGAGGGAAACATGCACCATGCAAGGAGTTCCCAAGAGATGCAGTCCTCGGGAAAAAAGCTGTTGGATTTATTTTATTTATTGTTTTTGAATCTTTTTGGTAATGAAACCAAGAGATCCTCATAAGCGACTAGCAGTGTAACCTGTAGGCCTGAAGAAACCTGTGTAGAGAAGATGATGACGAAATGCTAAGTTTTAGTGGGTGGGAAAACCCCAAACAGGGAAAACCCACATAATCAGGTAGTGACCAAAACCCCAATCCACATGCGAGGGTCAGTCTAGGGTGGAATTTAAAACCAGGGGACCACGTAGGTGAAGAGTAGGGCCAGATACTACTACGCCAATCTGATCACCGACGATAGTTATGCATGTTTCTTAGTTTTGACTCCTTGTTTGTATTTTTGTTGTTGTAGGTGATGTGTCTGCCCCTTCGAGCGTCTTGGTTTCATTCTTCCTTCGTGGAAACTCCCTCCCAGCTAGTCTGAAAGCCTCTGCTATGGCCACATATACAACCTCCACAGGTAATTAATTTGATTTGAATGAGTGGCATAGGCTACAAAGTGAAATCAAAACAGACAACAAAGTTTGAGTTTCAATACAAAACTTCTTTTTTTTTAAATGCTACCGGACACTCATACACTCCAGGTGACTTGATTTACTCAACAATAAGCATTTATTTCAAGTTTTGATATAAATATGACAAATTTCGTAACAAGTCTGTTTATTTTGTAACATTGGTAGGAGCCCCTCGAGTTGTCCGTACTGAGATCGAGCTCCCGTTGAAGTTGGTCGTCAAGCCGTGCGCTCCTGTAAAGACTGCCACCTACAAAGTCACCATCGACAGCAACAGGAACGCTGCCAATCTTAATGACGTATTCCCAGGTAAAAACCCGGGAAAGGGTATAAAAAAGTGACAAGAGAGCACTCTTTGGTAGTGGTAGAAACCTGCACTCACAAGGAGTACTACCACAGAATATAAGGCACTAAACCATACTTGCTTCGTGAAAAGTTGGGAAAGTAGTGTGTTCTGCTCTACCAGCCAGGCTCCTAGTGGATGACACCCATGTCTACATCCTTACGTACTGTGAAGGGGGTAACCCTGTTTCAGCCCTAGGGGTAGGTGGCAACGTGAGTGTCTGTTGCAGAGTGAGACCCCACACCCTGACTGCAATTGATTTATAAATGTTGAAATCAGTCACTTTAGTTTAAAATCTGGCTTTTACAAGTTTGAAAAAAAAGACAAAGATCGCAACACAATTTTGCTACCAGTACGGCAAACTTTTACGACAGGGGTCTGAGATCAATATGCAAAGTACATGTAGGTCTCCGATGTTTATTGAGTGATGTGTCTAACGTTCCATAGGAGATGCAATTAGTTACTGACATTTTTGATCTGTAACATGGTGCAACAGTTTTTTTTTAATAGCATCATTTTCAAGGGATTCGTAACAGATGTATGTCTTCAGAAATCTGAGAAAAATAGAATTAGAGCAATTTCGATCGAGGACCACTGGTTAACTAGTTGTTGGTTTGTGACGCACGCAGCGCATGAGCGCTGAAGTTGAAGTGTGAACGACTCTAGTCGACTATTGTCCGTGTCGGGGCGACCGTGAGAAAATGGCAGTGGCCAGTTTGTTTATGTTTTGGGGGCATGTTAAGCTCAGTATATCCTCATCAATTGCAAGGTAATTTATGGAGAGAGAACTAGCAGTAGCTGCATTATTTCAATTAAAGACGAAGTAAAAAAAAAAAAAAGGAATATTCTGAAAATGAAATTATCGTTCAACGCTGCTGAATGTTTACTTACGATTTTTACATCTTTTGTTTTTACTGACATTGTTGTGGTAACTGGTCCTTTGCACTGTGCTATTTAAAACGGATGTGGGTAACCATTGATGCTATCAGCCTCAATAGCTAGACCAGCCTCAATAGTTATTTTTGTACAGTGGTCTTAATCACTCATTTTTAATTTTCAGATCTGCTCGGACCCAGTGCTGGAGGCCCAGGTCAAGCTCTAGGTTTTCAGATCATTGGAGGGCCAAAGGTCACTATCCTAGCATCCAAATCCTCTCGTAAGTTGTTTAACCTAACCATTAGAAAGAGCACATTCATCAGCCATTGGGATGTTGAATTATTTTTTGAAATAAAGTTATTGACCCCTTGCACTGATGACACACTCAGCTACTGTCCGCCCAAGGTCTGCCATTTTGGGAGTCCAATTACATGTCAAGATATAGGTGCTTAAGCAGCTCAACGAAATTGAGCCCATGCAATAACTTGAGGTTAGCCTCAAGGTGTGTTGAGGTAGCGGGGTTATCCGGGATTCAACCTCGAGTTACGTCAAGTTACCACTTGTTTAACTCTGCATTACTCCCTAACTTGGTTACGGAAGGAAAAAGTTAGCTAATGTTTGTTGGGGTTTTTACATTTCAGAGCGCTACAGGTTGCAGTCTGATGTGTTTGAATCCATGTGGCTCATCATGCAGTCCTTCATAGACAGGATCAAGTCCTTCCAGAGAAGCAGTGGGGTCAAGGACTTTGAGGTGTCATACGCAGGGACCATTCCACTAACAGAGTACTTTGAACTCATCGACACCCACTTGGAGGTAAGATTCCATGGAGGCAATAGTCATGGTTCATGATGAAAAGAATTGAGAGAACTTTGTTCTTTCATTCCCTTGGTTTTCTGGCATTATAATGGTGTTCTTTTTATGCCCCGCTGTTGCCACAAACAAAAATGGACACCAGGAGGCCCCTGATTGCCGGTGTTTACACACTTTGGTGTGTGTGGGTAGGTACCACTCAAACCGAAAACCTATGGCTGGTTTAAGGTTTCCAGTTGGAAAGTTTGTACAAAACCAATGGGAGCTGTTGCCAAAATGTTACAGAACTACTTTCGTAGGAAAATCGGGAGTCTTTGGGAATATTTAGAAGTGGTACCACACAAAGTAATGAACGAGGTCTCTGTGGTCTGCTCTAAAGTTGGCAATCACGGCGCTGGAATCAGTCTTCCTTGTGATGACCATATCGTTTGCTTTCCTTGTAGCTGAGGATAAATGCAGAACGCTACAAGGAGTTGTTGGATCAGAGAGCTCGACAGTTCAGGGCTATCCAGCGACGGTTACTGACAAGATTTAAAGACAAGACACCGTCTCCTTTGTCTAATCTAGACACACTTCTGGACGGGACGTACAGACAGGTAAGAATAAATTAATTATCCAGGAAAGCTCTTTTATCAGCTATGAGCTAAAACTTCCCCCAAAACAATTAATTTTGTTGTTCCTGTTGAAGAGTTGCTGCTGTTAACATTTTTAGCTCTTCCAAACTCTTTTTTCAACTATGAGCTAAAAGATTCCTGAGAGAAAAATTGTATGAAAAACACTTCGCACTAATGACGTCATATTCGCTAAAAATTACCAGATCTCACACAAACGTTCGCATCGGTGCGCTAGACCACAGTAGTACAGTCAAGAGGTGCGCGCAAACATAAAGCTTGGACATGTAGGTATGCGTACAATTGAAGTGAAAATTGACAGGTTGTCTGAGATCTGGATGCTGAGCTTCTGTTTTTAGCACTAGTGCGGAGTGCTATTTTTGAAGAAATGTATTTGCTATGAGATGTGTGTTTTTTCACAAATTTGTGGGTGATTTTAAAATAATAAAAACCTGATCAAACGCTCTTGCATGAATTATGGCGTTTTTGGCCGAGCGGTTAAGAGCACCAGACTCATGCTCTGGTGTTTCTGGTTAGCAGAGTGTGGGTTCAAATCTCGGTCGTGTCACTTGTGTCCTTGAGCAAGATTCTTTACCATAACTGCTTTGACCTTCGGATGGGACATTAAGCTAAAGGTCCCGCGTACTAGGATTGGTAAAAGAACCCAGAACACTTAGTGAAAGAGTAGGGGTTAACCCGGTGTTTCTGGTTCACATAACAAGCACCCTTGTTTATAGGTTTCCTCAGGCTTGCGAGCTACAGTGATTAAGTTCACTTATGAGGCATCCTTGGTTTCTTTAAATATATAATGAACAGTAATAATAATAATAATTATTACTTCAACTTGTTGATAATGTATGTCATTCCCAGCTCCAGCGGTTGCCAAAATGTTGAAAAACACAGTTTGGTACTCCCACTCAGGGAATTGTATTTTTACCCATCTTACCTAAAATGAAATTTGAAGCAATTTTTTTGTGATCCCAGATCTTGAAGTTGGCTGATGGGGTAGAGGAGAACCACAAGGCGTTGGTGCGGTGCTCACTGGGTCTGAGCTGCGCCACTCACATGGTCATCACTATCATCAAACTGGCCAACGGAATGACCGATCAAGAGTTTCAGATCCTAAAATCAAGTCTAATGCCTCATGTGGCTTGTGATGGGGAACAGGTAAGCCAATATCCTTCAATTTCAACCAATATACATCGGTATTTTAAAAAGAAGGGTTTTTAAAACCAAAGATACACACCAAGTAAAAACATTCCAAGGACCTCGTTTTAATACAGCGTGCTTTGGCCAAACTTCTAAATTTGGGACCGGAAAGCCCTCCAGTTTTGAAAAAATCCTGGCGAGAACCACAAAATCGCTGATGTTATTTCCACGACAAAATAAATTAAATAACTGATGATAAGCACTTTGAGACGCCTGTAAATAAAGCGCTACATAAAAACTAGTTATTTTTATTATTATTATTATTATCTAAATATTTTCTTGCCAGGGCTGGGAAGAAGCTGTGGACGCCGGTGTTAGCAATCTTCTGCGTACATGCCTGGCCAAGAAAGCCATAGATCAAGCCGTTAATCCAGCACCATTGACCATGGCTAGTGATGCCTCAAGACTCAAGAAACATATCACACAGCTCTCTGAACGCCTCAGTAAGGGAGCTCGTCTATTTATGGAAGGTCAGGTGCCACCAGGTGAGTAGCGTGAGACTCTTGTTGGGGTAGGGATAACTAGGCGCTCCTCAAGATTGTCGATGCATCAGCAACAGGGCATTTTGATTTGGCAGATGATGTGAAAATGCAATACCTAACTTTCATACCCGGTAGAAATGTTTATACTTTAGTAATCAAAAGTATGAAAATCTTAATTACCTTCAGTTGTTTTAACAGAGAGTTCAAGTTAAAAGTACATGGTTAAAGTACTTTAATGTTGTTGTTTTTTAAGGTTTGATTCATTTCCAGCCTCGAGTTTTGAAACAATAATTTGTTTATTGAATGTACCATTCCTGTATTTAATTTTTTAGATTATCACTGAATTCAGTATGCAATGTTCACATACAACTTCTTGTTATTTTTTTGTTTTCATGATTATTTTGATAGAGACAAGAACCGAAAAAGCTCAGTCAAGAAGTCGTCCTACTTCATCTACTCCAAGGGACTTTGATTCTGAGACAACGGCACCTGACAGGAGTAAGAAGTAAGAAAGACAACTCAAGAGTTGTTATTAAGAGAACAGAAGAGTGGTGACAAGGTCTTAAATGGCTGTTTAGAACTGGCAGGTCGACCCTACAAGGTTTTAAACGGTCGTTTAAGACCAAGTCACTACTCTTTTAATCCCATTCATAAGTACCCTTTTTGTTATAAAGCAAACAAAATAGAGGAAAAACTGTAATTGCATTTGCATTTTGCAAAACTACTTTAATGAGGGACAAAATCAATTAACTTGCATACATGTTTTTTCATACAGATTGGAATTCCGTAAGAGCAGCCAGCAGTCACTGCTGGATGAACAAAGTCCCAAGCCCACACCGTTGAGTAACAGCCACACACCAGCTGGCTTACCGCCAGGCATTGAAGATCTCCCCAGCCCAGGGGGCGAGAACGGCAGCAGTGTGAACGATACAGAGCAGTCACCAAGGGGAGGTGGGCACCTCGGCGATCTGCCCTCTCTGGGCGGTCCCGGGGTCAGGGGGACAGCTTTACCACCTCTGGGCGGAATGCGTAAGTTGTTCACTGTCACAAAGCAGTTACTCTGCAAGTGAATGTTGCCCAAAAAAAAGCCATATTTGGCCTCTAGAGGGTTAAGGGATTATTTATTTGAAAATGTTCCATGAACAAGTTTTCTATTAAGTACATGTAACTGACAACATGTATTCCCATTTGGAACACGGCAGCTTTCCAGATGGAACACAAATGAATTTCCCCTGGGAATGGCTAAATGTTTCTTGCAGTAAATATCCAAAATTCTAACGGGAATGTTTTTAGAGTTATTAAATAACTGAAGAATATTTGCTCATACATCAACACTCACTCACTAACCACTTGCTCCTCTAAACCTAAAAAGAATGTCATTATTTTCTAATTGTTGAGTCTTTCTTTGTCCAGCCATGGAATCCCCAGGCGGCTTACCTGAACTCAAGCCCATCAAAAAGAAGAAGAAGAAAAAGACTAAGAGCCCTCGGAACCCAGAGCCTGATCTCGAAGCAGATGACAATTTCTTTGGAGGGACTGGCTCCCCGGAGCCCGTCTCCGTCATGTGAGTTGTGGCATCATCAAAGGTCATTATACCATACTGTGGACCTGCATTATGATATTGGACCTGCCATGTGAGCCGTTGCATCATCAAAGGTCAATATATACCATACTATGGACTGGTGTTATGATATTGGACCTGCCATGTGAGTTGTGGCATCATCAATGGTCATTATACCTTACTGTGGACCTGCATTATGATATTGGGCCTGCCATGTGAGCCGTTGCATCATCAAAGGTTAAAATATACCATACTGCAGACCGGTGTTATGATATTGGACTCATCGCCACAAAACGAGCATAAAAATGCTATGGCATCATAGGGCATTATATCAGTATTGCACTGCGACTGACTGCCACAAAATGATTTAAAAAAATTTATTAAAAACAATTGATAGTCTGTGAGTTTTGATTGTGAATGTTTTAGAATATAACTTACTCAGATTTCAGGAGGTTTTATAGTAATAGATGAACGCAGATCAAGAAGGACCTTCTATTATCCCCGTAACAGTACTACCAATTGGTGTCAAAGTGTATCCAGATCAGAATAAATTGGGTTTCCGCCCCTTTTTTATTCACACAAGAGGAAGTTTGGTCTCTGAAAAGAACCCAATACACTTATCATTAAGAGAAGGGGGTTTGCCATGGGCACAATTTCATAGAGTTGCTTAAGCACCAACAATTAGCTAAGCACAACAAATTTATGCTTACCAGAATGACCAGCCAAAATAGCATGTCACATGTACAATCTGCACTTGATATCCTGCTTATTTTTGCTTCGCAGAACATTTGTAAGCAATACTTTCAGGTAAAGCAGATGAAACTGGGCCGTGGTGTTTCTGGCATGCGTGGCTGCAGATTGCGCCGCATCACTTTGTAAACCCTTAATACAATGTGCTATATAAATGGGTCTCATAATTCAAACATAGCTATGCATACCTACTGTAAAAATACTGAGCGCTGTGTAAGAATTACTGTTGTAATTTGGAGGCATATATGCAAAGTGCATCTAACTATGCAGTGTAAAAACAATAAGGAAGGGATATAAAGAATCCAAAAGTGGTAGCTGAATATATGTTTGCAGAAATGTACTTTGTAACAAGAAAGAGTTAAGATATTCAAATATGCTGTTGCATATACTGTAAATATTTTAGTGTTAAATATACCTGAAAAGATTATAGTTTTTGTTTAAACTGATACCGTTGGCGCCTTGGTGGTATTTGAATCAACTTGTACAATTGCTAATCTGACGTAATATTGTGTTTTAAAGAGATCATTCGTTTTGTTCATTTCTTCACGATGCACAAAATCTGAATTGAAATGTGAGAGAAATGCTGAGAGAAAAACAAATCATTGCCTTGAAATGTTGTATTCCATTTACTCAAGTTTTGTACATTTTACAACAAAAAGGCAAGTAAAGTCATATTTTCTGCATGTGAGTGTTGTCCTCGATTTCAGTACTTTTCATTATCGTTTCAATATATTATGGATAGTACTCAGGACCACCCACACAAGTGTGTAAACACCTGCAATTGGGGACCTCCTATTGTCCCTCTTTTGATTGTACTTACTTGATACGTTCTTGCAAAACCTGGAACTTACAATTACAAGTCTCACTACAATGCCGGTTTTTGTTTTGTTTTTTGTTTTTTTTTGTTGGGGTGTTGGGATGTTTGTTGGGTGTTTGTTTGTTGGGGTGTTTGTTGGGGTGTTGGGGTGTTTGTTTATTTATTTGTTTGTTTGTTGGGGTGTTGGGGGTTTTGTTTATTTGTTTGTTTGTTGGGGTGTTGGGGTTTTTGTTTGTTTGTTGGGGTGTTGGGTTGTGTTTGTGTTTGTGTTGGTTTGTTTGCTTTATTGTATTTGACATTTCCTCATGAGTTTAGAAATGTATAAAGTTTATATTTTGTGTTATTTTGTACTACTGGATAAACGTTTCTAAAAACATTATTTTATAATGGCATATGCCAAGTTCCAATTGATTTTGCAAGAACTTGTCTCTGACTCACAGAAGTTTGAAGAAAGTTTCATGTCAATAGTAAATGTTGAATGTTTTTATTATTCTTTTCAAATTTTGAGTAGAAATATACGTGTGTGTGTGTGTGTGTGTGTGTGTGTGTGTGTGTGTGGGTAGATATATCTGGGCCCTGTAACAATGAGGACAATAGGGTCCCCGGTTGGGGGAAGCGTGTACAAAACCAATGAGATCTGCCAAAAAGTTACAGTACAAACAAAAGAGGGACAATAGGAGGTCCCTGATTGCAGGTGTTTACACAAGTGTGTGTGTGTACTTATGTATGTAGCTCTGCTACTTTCACTTATCAATATTCAGTGAATAATGATTTGATTATGATTGAAACACTAAATCCACAACTATTTACATAATTGACTTGTGATATAAAGTTTATGTGTTGTGTTTAGATTAGAATGTTTGCAGACCAAACAAAGTGCACTTCATCATGACATGTATAATCATATTGCAAAACTCTGTCAGGCCTGTTTTCATATATACATGTATTCATATTGACATTAACTTTAGTCCTCTGTGTGCGTAAATGTTTTGTGCAATTTTCTTTTCCGTCCATACAAAAAAGTGTCATATGTGTGTTATATAGAGGCATGATTTAACAAATTTAATTTGTACTTTTTAAAACAGGTACTTAAAAGGAGGGTTTACCTTTGGTAATTACTCAAAAAATAAATGACCATAGAAACTTACTTGGTAGAAAGCACTGTGCCGCTGTTGATAATGTATAAGTTTTTGAGAAACGATTCCCTTCTAAGGAATGTGGTTTTAGCAGGAAACCAGTCACAAATATTTGACATTGCAATTTGGCTGGTAGGCCCTAATCTTATTCCAGGAAGC
Organism: Pycnopodia helianthoides; assembly: GCA_032158295.1. Lineage (NCBI taxonomy): Eukaryota > Metazoa > Echinodermata > Asteroidea > Forcipulatida > Asteriidae > Pycnopodia > Pycnopodia helianthoides. The sequence goes on along the minus strand of CM063250.1, from coordinate 11,029,648 downwards.
AAAATCGTTTCGTACTTCGTAACTTTGTGTGGTTAAGCAGCTCTTCGAAATTGGACGCAGGGTCTTGCTGTTAAGTTTGTTTTCAAAATTTCAAAAATTATAGTTTAATTATAATCCCTCCTTATTTGAGCTGAAATTGCTTTGTGTTTCGCCAAATGGTATTTATGAGTATTTATGACTAAAATAATGAGGAATTATACAGATTTGTTGTAATTGTAAAAGCTGCAGTGTTTTAAAGTTCCTTTGCTGTGATTCAATATAAAAGAATCAAATAACTGTTATATTTTAAGTAGCTATGCAGCAGATAACCCTTCCCTTCCTGTGCTAATTACTTTCACGCATGCGTACAGACACTATTGGTTGGCAAACGCCATAGAGTTGTGCACTAGGCAGATTCACAAACATGTATACTTCACGCCATAGAGCAAGGAACAGTCATGCCACCATCAGCCCCATACAAAAAAAGTGCGATGTTCCCTCATTTTGCCATCTAGTAGTGTTAGTGTGCACGCGTGATGGGCAATTTACACTATTTCATGGGAAGGTTCTGTTGTAGTAAAGTAATATTAATTTGTACAGATACACTATAAAAGAAAAGTTGTGGTGGTATGGAGAACCACTTGGCCACTACTTTATCAAATTAGTAGTGCAGAAGTAGTAATTGAAGAAAAATTTCTTTATAGTCAAAAAAGCAAAAGCTTTTTTTAATAGAACAATGCCTAACACAGACAACCCATACTCCATTGTTCAGAACTCATTGTAAGAAATGTCTCAGCATGTTTTATTGCTTATTCCTCCTGTATTTTAATTCTGTCCAAAAAGAAAGGAAACATTTGTGTAAATATGTGTTGTGTACATTCATGTGTACATGCTCAAAAATTTGGGACAAAATCGCTCCCCGACATGTATATATCTTTGAGCCAAGATATCACCTTGAGAATACAAAAATAAAACCAAAAATGCTTGAATTGAATGGAATATTTTTCTTTGAAGTGATTTACTGTCGTGATTGTTATTGTTTGAATTATGCTTCCCTTATTGTTTGTGTTTCCCTAATTTTTTGCTGAATTGAATTGTCAATTGTGGTCATGCCTCCGAACTATTTTAATAATTGACAAATCATCTAGTAGAAATCATGATAGGTTATTTACAAACAAAGTAATAAAAACAAATATTTAAAAAAAACAGTATATTATGAGACCAGCCATTTTTAACCATCTTTTAATTAAAACAATAACAATTTTTTTCCCCCTCAAAAAAAATTATCACAACAGAAGACACGGATTGTTTAAAAGAAATATTCATAAAACAGTCGTCGGTATATGTGAGGTCACGACGTGCGGCAAGATTTTGATTGCACCCCCCCCCCCCCCCCCACATCTTCCACATGTGGCTGACATTGCCAGGGACAGCACATCGGATGCGGAGCTAGTTCAGGTAAATTTCTCCCATATTTTCCAGGCGTTTATTGTTTGTAAATGTTTAATTTTGAAAAAGAGAACCACGTTGTCACCATTCAATAAAATATTCGTAAAAACAACCATGGAAGAAGGTGTGGAATGGATTGGAACAACTAAACACTGATTTTGCCCAATTTCCGGACAACACGTTTGGAATAGAAAATTGACAATTAAACTTTAAAAGGGGTGGGTCTAGTAAAGTGTTGTTAGTAATTCAGCCATTATTGCCGTTTTTGCCGAGTAGTCATCGTAGATACTGGTTAATAAATAATCAGTTGATGAGAAAGTCGATCAGAGTTGCTATGCATTTCATGCATGCGCATTTACAAGCTCTCATGACCATGTGACATGTCAATTGGTACAAGATGTTAACAGCAGAAGCGTGGATCTTCTTTTTTTCTGGAATAATGTCACCTTGAGATATATTTAATATTTGTGTACTCGTCAAAAGTATAGTTATGGACATAAACAAAATTTCAGCTTCTTAAATCAGGTAAAAATATAAAAAAACATTAGTTGAAATTTTGTTGCATTCTGTGTAGAGAAGCTTTTCTACCCAGAACGTCAGTGCAGTGCAACGGACACTGACGTCCTACCAGAGCTACCACTCCAGTAGCAGTACTGATACTAGTCACGTTACAAATACAATACTAGACTTTGGGCTAAAAAAGTTGCGCTAAGCTGTGCATTTTTTACTTGAATTTTCTATTAAGTACATGTATTACTATAGTATTAGGCCTATACTATTAGTATTACCACCTTACTCCATGCTGTTACTAGTAAAAGCATAGAGCAAGGACAGAGAGCATGTAGCACGGCACATTGAGAAAGGTGGTAATATAATTAAGAATTTTTAAAAAGCTTCCCGTTGCATTTTCATCCAAAAGTCTAGTTTCAATAATCGTAACCCTCTATCTTCCGGACAGTCGCATACTGTAGGGTTACAAACCATGGTGCATAATAATTACACACAAGTGTGCAATTTTGACCATTTTACTAATTGAGGGCATTTTATGGATTGCATAATCGTAGGTAATTTATGAGGGACAGTTGCAGATTGAGCACACATTCTGGAATGCTGGTAAAGCTAATATTCTGTCAAATGAGCGGTGCAATCTGCCGTTTGTGCAAATTCGTTAAATACACTCAATCCACTAGTAAGTACAGCCTGCGCACACACAGAGGAGTACCAAGCCTTCACAACGGTTTGCAAGTGCAAGTGCGACGTTCAAAAACATCGCGCTGTAAAGGACTACCAATCATAGACCTAACTGACCAACGAATCTACAGCAACAAATAATATTATTAATAAACATGGCGAGCTGGATAGCTGTACCGAGGTTGAAAGCAGTGGGTCATGCTGCCTGCAACATGCAATGCAACTGGGTGGCTAGTTGAAATGTTCATGTGCTAATGTGGAGGGGCAACCTTGAGGTTGACTCGTGTAAACAATGAAGCACAATCTCAAAAACAATAACAAATTCCTAAATTCTCAAATTGTGGCTACAGTAAGTCACAGAATAAGGTCATGCAAGTTTAAATGTGTATTTATTTACTTTTTAAATTGGTTACAATTTCTAGATTAATTTCATGTTGGATTTTTTTCTGTCTCGCAGTGTGTAGTGGTCACATCTGCCCCTCTACAATCTTGAACAGTTTGCACGCGGCACATTTTAACGTGACTGGGAAGTTCAGCCCAAAGTTGTGTTGTCATTTATAGTATCATGGAGGAAGGAGATCAGGCCTTGACGAACAGTAGCATCATCACTTGCCTAGCATGGGTACCACGGGGTGCAGCCAAAGAAACTCCAGATACGGTAAATCTTTATAGAGCTTCAAACCTTGGCTTAAAGGGGCACATTGCCTTCAAATCTCTCAAAATGTTGCTGTTTGGAATCACTCCCATTTTACATGTAGGAGTTGTTTAAAGGCACAAAACCACCTACAGTGTGTTGTAATTAGTGATTAGTGATTAATAAACCATAAATTTGCCTCTTGAAATACAACCAGCAGAACATACAGTCTGCTATTTTGTAGCTAGTACAACATTTGGTTCTAAAAAACAGCTGACCGTGTTCTGTCATGAAATCAGGTATAAACCACACAATTTCAAGGGATATCTGTGTGAACCATTACTTTTAGAAGTTGTTCACAACAAGCCTTGCTCAATCCTGCTTCGGGCCAGAGCCTTGCATGTGGATTGGGTTTTCAGCCCCAACCTGATTGTGGGGGTTTCCCCAGTTGAGGCTTTTCTTCCACATCTTAAAGTATAACTGATCAGTTTTTCATCATTTTTTTGCTTTCTTTGTATATAATCCATCTTGTTAAAATTGCAATATTTAAGTCTTATATTGCGCAATATTACATTTAGGTCTCAGCGTGCATGGAAAATGAGAATGAAAGTGCAAGGCTTGCACTGTTCGGTCTAAAACTTAAAAACAAAAAATCACAGTTGGACTCTGAATCAGTAGGCCTATATTGACGTAGACATTCAGTGCGTCAGGTAGTTATATTTTTACACTTTCACGGGACTGTGTTGTCATGATCAAAGCAGGCCTGTGGCTGTACTTGGAGTTATAAACTCTCACGCAGTTCCTGCATGCATGCACGCGCATGCTCTCCATAGATTTGATATGGAGGGAACAGGCACACGTGCAGTACATGTAACTAGGTGAGAGTTCATAATTCCATGTACAGCCACAGGCCTGCTTCGATCATAAAGAAACAGCTCCTTTAAGACAACATTTTGTGTCACAAATTTTGCAGTGAATATTTCTGACAAATTGGTGATCTCAATTCAATACAGGTTCAGGTGGACGAAGAACAGATAAAAGGTCTGCTTCAGAAGTCTGAAAAACTCAAGAAACATGTCAGTAAGAGTGGCGAGTCAAGCACTGGAACTAAGGATGTTGCTTCATCTGATGTTGCCATGGAAGCGGATGATGACCTTGCTGAGTATGACCTCGATCACTACGACAGTCCCGATGAAGATTCTGGTGAGTGAATACCTAAGTGGAATGGGTCCCCCATACGAACTATCCCGGAAGCCTCCAAGACCCTACCCTGATTTTGTCAAAATTTCAGGCATTCAGTCAACATACGAAGGAATCTTAATAGAGATTGAAGTTTTGTGTGTTGAGTTATAATATGCTGAAGAATTTTTATGGATATGATATGATTTCTACCCAACATACATACCCCGAGTAAAGGCCCAATCCTTAAATTTAATGTAAATGTTTACCAAACATATGATTGTAGGCTTCAGTGTACAAGTAGTTTTCTTTCTCTCAAAGATGTGATTTTGGATTTGTTGTGCCATAGTAAGGGGTGTTTGATTTGCTTACACTCCATTTACTACGTGCCCATTTTATGTTGATTCTTCTCCATTTTATTTTGGCTCGTTTTATCTGTTACTTTTGTAGTTTTTGCAGTTGAGAGTATACTAAAAATAATGTTACTATTATTATTGTTAGAATGCATTTTTTTGACAAAAATAAATTGTATATTTACATGGCAGAGTATGTAGGACATGATGCAGTCAGTAACCTAGCGATGTATGCAAGCAACTCAGAAGATCCTTACATTACCCTTCAAGAAGACGAGGTGGGCCTTTAATATTTTTCCCAAAATCAACCAGCCCCTTTGAAATGGACAAAAATTATAACGATTGTATGAATAAAGGTACAACATTGTACAATGCTGACGATGTCAGCAAGCCATAAAAGAAATGGGCCAATCACGGTTGATTGCCACTCATTAAAAGTAACATAAGAACTACATATTGACAAAACATGGGACAAATACAACACTATAACAAGAAGAAAAGTTACTTTAATTTCAAGTAATAAACAACAAGGGAAACTGACTCGGTAAATTTTAAATAATTTGGGGTTGAACAAAATTAAAAAAAATTGACAAGAGTGGGATTTGAACCAACCACCTCCGGATTAACAGGCCGGCACTCCACAAACTGAGCTATCTAGCCCTATTTTAATAAGCAGTTGAGAAAAAACTTCACAATGTTATGTTTTATGTTAATATTGAACCCTCCAGAAATAGGTATCAACTGAAAACGTGTCGGGCTTAAATATAAACAATTGTAACTTGTGCTTTCGTTGTTAAGGCAAAATTTAGGGAAAGCCGGTTTCATGTATTGATTGATATTTTCTTTTCCTTTGTCCCTTTTTTCATTTATCAGGAAGACAGAGCTGACCGAGAGGACATGACCGTCAAACCAACAGACAATCTGATCGTTGCTGGACGAATGGAGAAGGATATGAGCAGTCTTGAAGTATATGGTACATATGCTTATCAGTCCACCTGTTGTGCTGTATGTCTTAGTCTTGGTCGCTGTCGTTGTTTACATTTTAGTAATACTACACGGAGAAACTAAAGCGCTTTAATATCAATTTCCGACTGTTGAACCTTTGGAAGTAGATTTTTGGACCATCAAAATCTTTAGATCGCACTCTTTCGATGGCTGTTTGGTATGACTCGCTACCATGTTTCAACCCAAGATACGAAGTCAGGCTTTGCCCTTAACTTTTTTAGGGACTAGCCAGCAGGACCAGTTAGCTTGTTATTTCAGTAGTCCGTCACCTTTTTTACTAGTCCATGAAATAGGGATGCTTTCCAACACTGAGCTAGCCAGCCAAAACCACTTGGAGGGAAGTCTGACTGGTCCTCATGTGTTTTAGCTGGCATTTGGCCGGTGGACCACTGTCGCGGGAGAATGCTGGAAGTGTTTGAAACTGGATAAATTAATAACAAACCAACTACTTCCCTTGGACTTTTATTTGACAGTGTACAATGAAGAGGACGGCACTCTCTATGTCCACCACGATATACTCCTTCCGTCATTCCCGCTGACAGCTGAGTGGATGAACTTTAACCCTGCAAGTTCTACAGCAGGTGAATATATTCTTTCAGTGGCAACAATGATTGTTTTTATTGCATTTGAAAGGGGGAAATACCACCCTTTCATACCAATGTATGAAACTTATTGGTGCTGATCATAGAAGCAGTTTGTTATTGCATTGAAACACGATAATATCAAGCAGTTTGGGACAGTACAGAAGGGTATAGACCGGGGGGTTTTGGGCAGTGGAGTGACAGTTATCTGAACCTTAAAAATGTAACCGTGTAACCGTCAATACAAATTCAAGTCAACTCTCAACTCTCAAGTCATTTTTGCGCAAGTCAATTCTCAACTCTCAAGTCATTTTTGCACAAGTCGCAAGTCAATGAATTTGGCGACTTGAGTTTGACTCAAGTCCAAGTCACAGATTCGAGTCAACAACACTAGTTGAATGTGATAGAGTATAGAGGGCTTTGTGATTCCTTGAGAGGTTGGATGAGGAAATCAAATACGCATTATCTGATTTTCTTTTTCCAATGTTCTGAAGGCAACTTTGTCGCAATCGGCTATATGACACCTGCAATTGACGTGTGGAATCTGGATGTTATCGATTGCCTGGAACCAGCGTTTACCCTTGGAAAGAAAGTCAAAAAGTCTAAAAAGGTAAGATTGATGTGTGCTGTCATTCTTCACCTGAAAGGTCGGTTCATACTTTGACAATAACGAAGGATTTTTGGGATATTTTCTATCTGATGGCCTCCTTGTTATAAAGATGGAAATGGAAGTAAACATCCTGCAAAATTGTTTTGTCTGAAATGCTCTCGTTGATTAAAAATCAATACCAAGAATTTTCGACAAATTTGGCGAGTTTTGTCGATTCAATAAAGCTGCTGTAATATACATGGAACATCTCTCCACTCAACACTAACATGGCTGAAACTACTTCACTACTTCATAATCCTGGTTCGAAATGAACTTTTTTAGTTGTTGTTTTCCACCATTAAAATTTCAGCTGCTACCTTTACTTACTATGATAAACTCAAGTTTGATTGCTTTAGGGACGCCTGAGGACAAATCTTACTTTCTTGTAGATTTTTTATTTTTTTTATTTTTCTTTTCTAGGGCATAAGAATCTTTTGTTGATATGCACTGTGGTGTTGTAGCACTTGTACTCAGTACTCGAGTACTGCTTGAATACCGATTTGATGGTTCTTGTACTTGTACTCAGCCAGCAAAGTACTCGTACTCAAAGTTCATACTTGACTGAAAAAATAACCTCTACCCAAAGTGAAGTACTCGATACCGTCAATGTACACGGACTCAATTTTAAGTACTCGTCAAATTAAAGTTGTCATTGATGTGTTAATGTTTCAAAGAAAGTTATCATAACAAGCACACATTGTCGTTGAGAAAATTAGTTTATACCTCATTTTGCAATATTTTTCTACATAAAGTACTCATACTCATACTCGTAGTCAGGGATACAAGTACTTGGTACTCTGCTGCTGGATTCAGTACTCAGATATCAGAATACTTGGTAGTTATACTCAATGGCCCAAGTACTCATACTTGAGTACTACTCGGCCATCCTAGTACTCGACAGTACTTGATACTGTACTGAAAAGTACTTGACTACAGCACTGAATTGCACTGTGATTGTAAGAACCCTCTCAGTAAACATGGTAAAATACTGTATTTCCTGTTCATAAAAGGCATGTTAAACATCATGGGTCTACAAAATATACAGGCCTGATAAGTTATTGTTGTAAGGGGAAGGCAATCTTTCCTTAGGAAATTTCAGTCTGGAGTGGAATATTTCAAGGGGCACCAAGGCAGTGATCAGAGGCATGGAGGCAATTACTTCCATTGCCTCTGTGAAGTAACAGGACTGACTAAAATTTTAAATGTAACGAGGCCACCCTGTCTTGTTCAATATGCAGAAGACTATAATTTGAGATAACATTGTCACTCTGTCTTGTTCTATGTGCAGAAGGCAGCTAAACTTAACAACGGACACACAGACTCTGTATTGGACATCGCATGGAATAGGCACGTGCCACACGCACTGGCAAGTGCCTCTGCAGATACCACTATTGCACTATGGGACATGACACAACAGAAGGTTGTTTCATCACTGCCACATCACTCTGATAAGGTATGACACTCTATTCAGTTTGTTTTGTACAGCGAATGCATGACAATAGGGCTCGATTGAGGCCATTGACTTTAGGGCCGGGCCAGTAAACCCACAACTGGACAAGTCCGGTGGTCTTGTGTTTTAAATTGAATAACAATACTTCACTGTGTAATATTTTTGTTGTGGAGTTGTTTTCACAACGAGCTATTAGATTGATCTTAACTGCGAATCAATCTTAATTGCTAAGCAAGGTGTGATGTCACAATACAAATCACTATGGCAATACTAACGACTCATCTTAAGATAAATCTTAATGCGTTGTTAAATCTGGCCCGGGCTTCTGGTTCCACAAAGCACTAAGATTCATCTTAAGATAAGTTGTCAGTACTACCATAGTAATTTCCTGCGGATAAGATGCGTCTTATCTGACTTTCGACAGCACAAAAACATCCCTGCACCTTATCTACTGATGCACCTTATCTGGTAATGATTGAGTTCATTACTTACATTTTTTATACTGTCAAATAATTCTTTCTTTCATCCAGAGTAATCCTTCGTGTTATAATTTTATTAAAATCAAACCTTCACGTATGCCTGTTGTGTAACTTTAAAAAGCTTTGACGAAACTTACTAAAGAACGAAGTCACTGGCCATGCTGCTGCCCACAATAATAACAATAAGACCGGTGCAAACCACAAACGACCAGCTTGTACACATAGTCTTTATTGTATGTTATCTTGTAATGCACTGTTAGATTTCGCCAACAGAGGGTGTACGTTCTTATTGTGTAAGCATTGTTATGAGAACGCCCTCTAGCGTTTGGTAGTTCTTTCATGTAGTGTAGCACGCAAAAATGCCTGATAAAAAAGACTAGCAGCCCATTCATTGGGAAATGTTAGCACAACGTTTTTGTGTGCGCTCGTTGCGTGAAAAGAAAAGCCATAAAGCTGTTTTTAGAAAAGAATTCTTAGAATGAAAATGATTACACACAAAATAAAAAAATCGAAGCGATGTTTTACTTATGTACGTGATTTACAAAAATTTCAATCCCTTTGTGGTATGGTAAGTGTCCTACCAACACAATGACCCCCATAAGTGGTGATGTACCAACTGTGAATGGGTTTGCAAGCCTCTTCATTATGTAAATACCCCTGCGCCTTATCTGCCAATGTGCCTTATCTGCCAATGCGCTTTATCTGTTGGCGTTTGATTTTTGGGGGTAATTTGAGGGGACTGCGTCTTATCCGCATCTTATCCGCAGGAAATTACGGTAATATGATTGGAGTGTCATGGCCGAGCTGTCCGGTGTTGTGAGAATGTTGATTCGAGTCAGGTGTTTAGAGTGTTGATTTGGGTCCTGGTCATGGCATTTTGTGTCCTTGAGCAAGACACTTTATAATTGCTTTGTCCTTCAGATAGGGTGTATATCCAGAGGTCCTGTGTGTTGTGTAATGCACATAAAAAAAACAGTGCACTTAATGTTAAGAGAAGAGGGCCTGCCCAGGTGTTTCTGGCATGGTTGGCTACAGTTTGTGCAAAATCATATATAAATGGGTCTCATTATTCAAACTTGGCATACCTGTTGTTGAAATAATGATTGCTTTATTTTTTGTCCCAAAATATTAAAACAAACTGTTCCGTTCATACTTTGGGTTTCTTACAGGTGCAAACCCTAGCTTGGCATCCGTTTGAAGGCCAGTCTCTTGCAAGTGGCAGCTTCGACATGTAAGTCAAGAAATAAAATACAAATCATGTTAGCCAAGAGGACTTCTTCAAGTTTTAGGGAAATATACCACTCCAGCCTCCGAATAATTTGAACAAGAAAAAAAAACACTATAATGGCTACACTGTGATAGGGTCTATAGACGAGTACACGGCCGGACAGTTATGCATATTTGTTTGTGGAACCATGTAAAACATCCTTGCTTTAACACAAAGTATGAGCAGCATTTTTGTGCTGAAAAAGCCAACAAACTTGAATTTCAACAGAATATTGGTTGCAGAGACCAGACCTGGGCCCAAGTTCATAGAACTGCTTGAAGCATAGAAAGTATCTAAGCACAGCACAATCATGCTTACCAGAACAAGGTTACTAGCCACAATGCCATGTCCCATCTTTAACTGGCATCCTGCTCATTTTTGCTAAGCAGGAAATTCATAAGCAAGATTTTCTGCTTAAGCAGCTCTATCAAATCGGGCCTTGATGCGTCTGAAGTAGTGCATAGACTTGTATGCACTACTTCAACCTGTTGAAGTTAGTTAATTTAGCTTGAGATCAGTTTGAAAGATGATGTAAGTCACACTGCCATTCGTCTACCAGTGCAGGCAAACTCTTCCAATGGTGCAAAAATTAGCCTGCATGGGATCAATGTGCAGACATTTTCATCTTTGGTGTTTACCGAGTGCTGTGTGTTATGGTCGATCAGCAAATCAATTATTTAAGCAGAATTCCACTCCATTACAAACACATCAGCATGTTGGGTAGCAAGATATGACGGACCTTCACAACCTGTTTCAAAAACTGCCACAAGAAAGATACGATGTTAATGCACTATACTTTGCAATAGTGAAGAGAAAAATCTTTTTCATGATGAAGGTACCAAATGATTGCAGTGGATCACCAAAAGTATTTGATATTTCCATTTAGCTTCTTTTATTTAAAAAAAAAGGTGCTTGATAATTAGTTTTCTTTCCACAATACAGTGTGTTAGATGCATTAGTGCAAGACAAATTAATTTGTTCATAATGAAGTTTAAAGGTATTAAACAGGATTGGTAAAAAACATAGTGGTTTAAATTTAGTCTGAAAGCTTACTTATGATGAAGTTCATACGAGAACCAATTCTTCTGTGAAATATTTCCCTCTGAAACGAAGGTATATGGATGAAACTCAAATTTGTACAGGTTTGTTATTTCATGTATGTGGTTGATCACACAGAACATGATTGCTGTCTGCAACTATTTTGTCAGCTATACCAATCCTGTATAATACCTTTAACATTACATATTTGTTTTCTCTGTTTATTTCAGGTCGGTGAAAGTGTACGACTGTCGTAGTCCAAAGGACAGCTTCAAGTCATGGTCGCTGAATGGCGAGATTGAGAGAGTCATCTGGAATCAGTTTCAGCCTTTTCATGTTTTGGTTAGTTCATAGTTTCTACCTCCTCCTGCCTAGTCATGATGTAAGATGTTTAACATGTGGCTTCTGTCCATATGTTATGCGACGCGACAGCTCTGCCGGTAGAGAGCATTTGATCACTGTAGTAAATACTGTCGTGGTGAAAACAGTTCTTTGGCAAGTCAGGTTTTTGGAACAGAGCCCTCTAGTGTCTGGTCACGACAGCTCAGTTTAGCGATAACACAAAAAATACATGTAGATCAGTTCAGTGATAAGACACAACCACGTCTTGGAGAAAGACTACCTCCTGCTACAAGTTCAAACATTTAACTTTGACACGGCGCGATAACTCCACTGGTTCGATCACTGCATTAAATCCAGTCTGGTTTTTGGAACAGCTCCCTTTAGTGCTTGATCTCAAATAGTTCAGTGCAGTGATAACGCTCAATAACGCCTTGGACCAAGACTACCACACTGTACACACAGGGGCATCAGGTTGGCTCAGTGGCTTTTTTCCCTGCCTTTCACCTCTGTGGGCCCCGGTTCTAATCCCACCTCAGACCGTAGCCTTGCGTGTGGACCGGGTTTTCAGTCCCTACCTGAATCCTTGGGTTTTCCCCATTATCTGGGTTTTCCTCTCACAACTAGAACTGAATATTTGTTCTCGTTTCTTATTCACCATCCTGTTATTAGCGCTTGCGCCGTTGGATGCGTCATGGAATAAATAAACAAATCTACACAGTTCGTTCTGAACACAGTTGTGCCACCATACACAACCTGGGCAGTTGAAAAACTTCATATGGCTGGTCAACTCACTGGAAAATTTTGCCAAGAGTAGTAGCAGTGTTAATTAAGTTTGCTTAAATGTACGCCTACCTAAAAATGAATCTGTCTGTGTTTTACTTAAACTTTTCTAATCTGCAGGCAAGCACAGATGAAGGTTTTGTAAACTGCATGGATGTCAGAATGGATAAATCTATCTTCACACTCAAAGCCCATGGCTCTGCGGTAACGGCACTAAGTCTGAGCTCGGAAATACCATCATGTCTGGTAACAGCCTCATCAGATTTTGAATACAAGATCTGGGACATTAAGGTGAGAAAGTAATAAGATTGTAAATCACTCCATTGTTAATAATTGATAGCATGCTGAAAAAAATACAAAAAACCAGACATTACATCCCAAAAAACACAGGATTACACACGCTTCCCCAGGGGTAAAAATAATTTCATTCACAGCCCCCCCCCCCACCTTTAGAAACTTCTCCGAGGGGTACAGGAAAGGCAAAGAAGCCATGGGGACACAACCTCTCCAAAGTTTCCCAGACCCCTGGGCATATGGATATTAGGTTAGGAAACCACTTTTAAGCCACATTCGCATTGGATTAATATTTAACCAAGACCATAGGTAACATTTCAATGGGTAAATCTTACTGTTGCCCCCACTTGGATTATTTGACGTATATAAACTAACGACGATGGTGAAACAAACCAACTGGCTAAATATAAACACATAAGGGCGCTACGCCAGTGACCATATACATGAACTGTGTGACAAAATACATGAACTAGCTTGTTAACAATGGTTGAAGAAAAGCACAGCAAATAAAAGTAAGAAAACAACGCAAGCAAAGGGACTCAATTTCTGAGTTCTGTATATCGATGCGATGACAACATGAGTGTGAACATCATCAGTACATGCATGTCATAGTTCACTTCCAGGTGTCATCATGTGATCATGGCTGTGCGGCGAACTGAACGATGCGTCCACACTGGACCTTTTGTCTCTGTTAGTTTGACCAGGTTACATGTAGTTTACCTGGGCAGAAAAAATAGTCGATTAAACTACCCATTGGACAGATACTCCATGTAAATAGTATATTTTTAACAATGTTGTTTGTAAATAGTATATTTTTAACAATGTTGTTTACAGTGGCAAGGTGAGTTATTCCATGGTCTGAACCAGCTAGCTTAACCTCTTTCTTCGTTTTCAGGAAAACAAGCCTTCGTTAATTGTTTCCAAGGACCCCAAGATGGGAACGATAAACTGCGTCCATTGTAATCCCAACTCGCCGTTTATCTTTGGGCTCGGTGGTGAGAGGGATGGATTGAGACTTGTAGACATCACATCTCATGCGCCAGGTAAATAACGCTGATTTTAATTGAAGGATGCTTGGTCCGATTTTTGGCCGATTTGACCCCAATAATTAGATTTAAAAATAAAATAGACATTTTTATAGATTCAAGAAAGTCACAAGCTTTTATTTATGGTAATTGCACCATTAAATTATGGCAGTGATAAGTGGTAATTAAAGGGGCCGTGTTGCCATGATCAAAGCAGGCCTGTGGCTGTACATGGAACTGCTGCAGTTACTGCGCGCCAGCGCCCTCCTCCAAAACCAAATCTATGGAGAGAGCGCGCTTGGAGGAACTGGGTGAGGGTTTATAATTGCAAGTACAGTCACAGGCCTGCTTTGATCATGACTATAAACTAAAACTGAGTTATTGTCTGGATACCAACATTATATCACGTCCATAAGCCGTGTACAAACAATTTGTCACGGGAAACAATACTTCTCATCAAGTAGTCTTTCTTTCAGTCATAGCATAACTCTGTGTTTTTTCCCTTTCAAATTCCTTTTCCCTACGTAATTTTTACTTCAGTACAAAGACATTTTGGGAAAAGGCAACGTCTGCAGCCTACTCCATCCTCCACATCAGAGACTGGCCAATCATCATCAAGCACACAACAGCCGAGTACATCACATGATACTGATATCACCATGGAAACCAGTGAAGCTGTACCGGACAGCTCATCAAAGAAAAAGAAGAATAAAAAGAAACCACTGCAAACATAAAGTTGCACAATATTGTAAAAGTTTTATTTTATTGAAGTAAAATAGTTGCAAATTCCTTGCACAATTACTGTACATTGATAAACTATAAAATGATCAAGTCTTTGCAATTTAAATATTTTAACAAAGAGAAACTCTTTGAGTTCACCTCAAGATTTCAGTAAATCATAATGGTGTTAACCACTTCACTTGTATATCAGCCAAATTTTTCTGACCTGACGTATGTCAGATGTTTTTTCCGATCCTGAACAATTTCAGAGTGCCATCAATTTGTTACAGTCAGTCAGACAGCTGACGTGAATATCCATCCATTCCTTTGTGTAGTATGCACAGGCATGCACCTGCCATGTTATGCTTCGTTTTCCCCATTACAAATGGGATAGAAGGTACTGGATTTCGTGCTTGTAATCTCCCTTTTTGGTGGTTATTGCGTTATTCCTGATTCCAAACTTTTTGTTATACAAATGTGGCATACAGGAATGGACAGGCTGCTGCCATTGTTTATCTTTATATTCGGCTCAATGGGAGGCAAGTCCGAGCATTCCGAGATTCCAGCATACCATGGTAGATTATCGGCCATGGCTTACGGCCGAGGTTTCTGAGAATCGAGGTGAATGCATACTCATATTTTCCTACAAGATAGCAACAAAACACAGTGCTTATTTTGAGAACCTTTGTTGTTTTTTCTTTGTGAAGTCGGGGTTTCATTGTGACAATATTTTTTGAGGAAAATGATTACTCTAGAAGCTCAAATATATTTTCCGCAAAAAAAATTTTTGGAATACAAACCCAAAGTGGTGAAAGGATCATTTTGTCTGTAACAATCTGAGAAATTATCTCCCATCCGAGGACTGCCTGCCTGCCTGCCTGCGACATCAACTTTGCTTATGTTTCCTCTACGAGGAAAATGACAAATCTACTGGGAAATTTAAAGGAGCACTCAGAACCAGGTACACAGAGGAAATTGCCTTCTTCCCGAGTTTGAATTGCAAGGCCTGTATTTAAAGCTGGACAAAAGCAGCGCCCCTAGCATTACAAAAATGCTTGAAAAGATAATTTAGATATGCTTTAATTTAAAGTCGCCCTCATGTCGACCCTTGCAATGATACAGTACAGTTGGTGAGTTTTCAGGATAATGCTGTGCCTGAGCCAAGACTGACTGGAACATTTCAGTCACCGATTGTTTACGACCCGAGAATAACTTTGATGTTTAGATGATCGGCATCAGTTGCCTTTTTAAAAAGAAAAATGTTGGTAAATACACACTTTGTCTTAAAACTTTCTGTCAAAAAGTACCCATCATTGTCACTGATTAACCATGGGTGACATGAGCATGGTATTGAGACACATGTCGACAATTTCTTGGTTAAAGTGACCGGAGCTTCAATTTTCTGCTTGACGCCAACAGTTCTATTGCAGCGCAAGCAAATTGCAGGTCGATCTGAGGGGGGCTTAAAACATTTCACTCATGGATTCTATGACCCACTAGTGATTATTTAAAGGCTAGTTTTAACAGTATTTTATTATTGGTACGATTCATTCTGAGAACTTTTTTCATGAAATCTTTTTGTTTATTTTTTAATATAAGAAATGGCAAAGAGGTGACCTATGAAAATACAATTTAGAAACATTGTTCAATTCGATGACAAGAACTTCAGACCAACTGAGTATTTTTATTTTCTCCAAAGCGAGTTTGACAGTAGCTACCGCTAGTCCGAATCAAGCCACTTCGGCTACGGCTGTTGGCTGCAACAACAACATTGAAGAGTAGGCCGTTTCAGCAGTCCAGCCACAGCCACAGCTTAAGCCATCAAATCAGGCCTGGCCTACATGTATTTCGCAAGGGAGTGCTTAAATAAATATTAAATTGCATCAATAATTTATTTTCTAAAAATCTCTTGGGGGGCATAGCCAAGGAAGCAAATAATTGGATCAGGGCTGATTATTTATAGGTTCTACAAAGGAAATGCATTTTACCATTGTGAACATTTTTGAGATATAATATTTTTTATAAATAAAACGCCCCTATAAAATCTTGCTTTACTTGACAGTCCTGTCTGCTCATAATTATTTTGATTAATAAAACTCCTCATTTCGAGACGATCTCGCTCATTTCGTTCTCTCATTCCATCACATTACACCAGATTTGTGTTTTGAATTTTTTTATTTTGTTCTTGTTTTCCCCAAAGCCAAAGTCATCCCAGTAGCTTCTGAACTTCTTGACAAACTGGCTCAAAAGGACAACATTTCTGAGGTACTCAGTATCGGTATGTTCAGAACCACAAGTTGATTGACATGTTGCACTTCTGGTTGCATTGGCTGTCCAACAGTCTTTTTGTAAAGCCGTACAAGCCCTAACGTAGGTGTTGACTTAATTTCATTGTAACAAATTGAACTAATACAGGTTAGTTAAATTGTGCGTCAGTTCAGAGGTCACAGCTGGTGTTCAGGAAGTGCACTGGTGACGGGCATCACCCTTTCATACGATACTTATCCTACTTTTATTTACAGTTGTTGCTTAACTTTAAAATCTATTGCAAAAAGTCTGTTACTTCTTCGAGCTCTCGTTGTCGTGCTTGATGGTGGGCCCATCGGTCCTCTGCTAGCTTTGGCGTCACATTCCATTTGTTGTGATAAAGCCTCTTCCCACATTTTGGACATTTCTTTCCCCCTGTGAATCAAACAGTTATTACTCTGTTATTTTTTAAATTGTATATGTTGGGTCACACAAAGTGCGGATTTTGATCTTTGACAATTACCAATGTTGTACAATGCTTTAGACGAGATGCACTATGAACAACTGGTGTTTTCCAAACACTTCTCAAAAATGTGGACATTGAGGGGGTTTTGCAAATATCCAACTCCTCCACATTTGTTGGGGAGGAACTCGTCAGTGACCCTAATCTTTCTTTTACCTGTGAATGGTGGCGTTGTCATGTAGTCATCCAAGCAACCATGATGGAATAAGTGCCCACAGTACATCCATTCTACATGTCTACCATGCATAGGTTCATTCACGACATGCTGGTGGAGAGTAAAAAAACAAACGGATCGTTTCAGTTCACAGACAGTATGGGGTTGCCTTGACTATGGTTTGACTGTCGGTGTACTGACTCCTTGCACACGCGGCGACTGTGCCACACTTGCCAGTTCGGGAGTCTGTAGCACTGTATACTCATTACTTTCAGTGTTATTTTTTCCTCTGCCCTGAGCTACAATAATTTAGCGTTGCTATCTGTCATTTTCCTTGTGTGACACAGATTTTATGGAAATTTTTGGCTTACCTCTGGTTTCTTTGGGAAGGCCTTTTCATGACATAAATGACATATTTCTGCAGGGTATTTACGTACACAGTTGGTGACCAAGAATTTACACACTGGCTGGAGAGAGGGCTTGACCTTGAATGGTGGGTCTCTGCAGGGAAAAAATGCATTGTACAGCACTGTTAATTTTTGAGAGAGAAACAAATAGCTTACTTTATCATACTTGATGGGCAAATAATGTAGTAATACACAAGACAAAACTTGCATAGTTGGCTAATTTCCATTATCAGGTCTGGGAATAGCTACTCAACCACAATCTACATGCATTAAATTATCATAACAAGACAGGGCCCTTAACATAAAATTATTCTCATTAATCGTGCATACAGTTGTGCGATTAGTTCAATCACACAAAAAGAACATCAACAAATCCCAGTTTGAATTAATAAGAGTGAAATCTTGGTGTATACTGGCTTCTTACTTTGGATTCTTCTTTAGGGGAGGTGTCACACATTGCCTGGCAATCTCCTCTGACTGCGATTTGAACATCTTGGTGAAAATGTCTGGAAAATTATTTCCACTTTCTTCAATTCTGCAAAGAAAGAACGCACTTAGTTGTAGGTATATGTATTCCACTGGCTATACAGGCTTATTCTCAGTTTCATTTCAATTTCAGGATTGAACTAAAAGACCAGGCCTAGGTAGGCAATGCCCTCGGCCCTCACCAAGTTGCATTTTATACCAGGATTGTACTAGAGACCAGGGATACGTAGGCCATGCCCTCAGCAAGTTCCATTTAATTCCAGGATGGAACTAAAGACCAGGGCTGGGCTACGTAGGCCACACCCTCAGTCCTCGCTGAGTTCCATGTAATTCAAGGATTGAACTACATGTAAAGGCCAGGGCTACGTACGCCATGCCCTCACTAACTTCCCGGTAGATACCAGAATTAGGCTGTTAGACCATGGTGATAGAGGCCACGTCCTCGCTAGCTACCGCATGATCCCAGGATTGAACATGTAGATCATAATTACTCACATGACAGGTTCCTCAGGGTAGTTGTCTGGTACAGTCAACCTGACCTTTAAGTAGTAATCATACATCTGTATCGTGTAGATTATAACCCCTGCCTTCTGCTTGGTTTTAAATGTGTCTTGTTCCGTGACGAGTTCTTTCTTGATGTAGGTCAGCTCATTGCTGCATGGTGTGAAGGGGTTATCATCGATGAATTGACGAATAAACTTCAGCATGTGCATCACCTGGAGAAAAATTAGCATATAGAGATAAGGTACACTATTGGTTGTTTTATATATTCTTCAGATCTTTGTGGAAAATTTCTTTACAGCGTAGGTGATGATTATTACAGTCTCTGAAAAAAAGCCTAGTTTAGGCTTACATGCCTTTTTTTGTTCAGAAAACAGGTTTGTCTGCTTAAGCATCTTCATGAAATTGGGCCCAGATCTGTTGGTGGGTCTTGTGTTTTATATTATAATATGCCTGTTATTTTGACTCTATATATTGGGAAATAAATAAATAATAAAACAAACAAGAGTATTGAACCTGCTTTGTAAATATCAACATATTATGAACATCCCCACTTGCTGTGCTTTCTCTTTAACTTGAAACTGGGAAGTATACAATTTGGTGATCTGGCAAAACTATTACTGAAACTGTGCCGAGATTTGCCTCTGCGGAAAGAAGCTCAAAATATAAAGATGGCCCAGGGGTATACCTGTTGCTTCCCTAGTATTTTCTTGGCTTCCTCATCACATATCCTGGCCAGTCCTTCACATAGCTTCTCAGGAATTGTTTTACTTTTTATCTCAACCACTATGCCGGTATCAGGGTAACCTTCAGAAAACTGGAGACAAGCCTCCAACTTCTTGAAATCGGTTCTCCTGAGAAAAGAATAGAATGAGAACCATATTAAGTGCTGTTAATATGAATCGTAGAGTTGGCAAAGCATCTATCGGAAAACATCACATCAACTAACATGCCAGAAAACATCGGGTCGAACCTCTTCTCTTAAAGGGGCTATGTCATCATGATCAAAGCAGGCCTGTGGCTATACATGGAACTATGAAGCCCAAACTCGTTACAGCATGTACCTGCTCTCTTCATAGACATGATACGGGACAGTGCCCACATGCTGTAACCGGTTGAGACTTTATAATTCCTTGTACAGCCACAGGCCTGCTTTGATCATGATGACACAGCCCCTGTAGTCTGTACTGGTTTCTTTTATGTGGATTACAATACAAACCACATTGGATCTCAGGCTTAACGTCCCATCCAAAGGACGAAGCACTTATGGTTAAGCATCTTGCTGAGAAAGACACAAGTGTCATGACCGGGACTCACACCAAAACAGTGCTAATCAGAACACCAGAGTTTGAGTCCAGTGCAATACACCACTTGGCCACAACACGCCTTTTATCATGTATTTTATATTTTGTGTATGTTCAAAATAATGCAATAATCAAGATGTGCATTGAGTGAGCCCGTACGTCATTCTTATTCTGACTGAGACTGGATGACAGGCGATGATTTCAGATCCTTGGATTTCTGGTAGACACCTCTTCTTTACGTCCGCAAGCTCTTCATTGATGAATGCTGATGCCATGATTAGTCAGATGCCTGCAACAATGGACAAAATAATTACCATTGAAAGCAATGCCAGTTATGTAAATGGGGATGGGCCTAGACCGCTCGGTCACCCAACACGCTACTTCATATACATTAAAGTAAAACAAACTGACAACCCTCCCTCCCCACCATGCGCTGCCCCTCCTCCTTTCTGCTCCATCACAACTAGATGGTCATTACTCATTGAGAAGATAAAGAGTTAAACCATAGAGCAAGGACCAACGCAAACCTTTGTAACTATATTTATAAATAAAAACATTTACAATTAAGACCCAGCATTTTAACTCAGTAGCTGGGGCGCTAACTCCTTCATTTAGAACCAGTAACTGGGGCGCTGTACTCATTTTTTTAAAGGAGAAGCGCCCCAGTTACTGGGTCTGAATGAACCCACATACCACACTACCAAAGTCACTACACAAATCGGGTATCCCACAAATCTTTTCCTTTCTTCTCCAGAGTCCATGTTTTACTTTATACTTTTGTCTTTCAATTAGAATAGACCTACGCTACATCTGACATAAAAATAAAATCCCGACAGTAATCTAAGATGCTTTAAATGCGGGTATTTTGAAATAATAACAAAATTTCTTTCACTTACTTTACACTTACAGTAAAATGACAGCACCCAGAGAAAAATTAACAAAATAGATCGTAAGGTAACATTGGTACGGTTCTTCTGCGGACGTTAACACACACACATGCAATAATAGGAACATGAGTCGGGCAACCGTATATTCACTCAGCATCGATACCGTTGTATTATCGCCTGAAATCGGTGGAGGAACGTCTGGGTTTTTGTCCGCATGTGAGCCATGTCGAAGAGCGCCCTCAAATATTTACTTTTTTTAACATCATCGTCAGCTGAGTGATTGTTGATGTCGAAAATCTGTGATCCAGGCAGGGCAGGGAATTTTAATCCAGATGAACGTCATCGCATGAGGTTGTCCGTTATAAATCACAAGGAGCCGTATAATTGTGAATGATATAAAGGAGCATCTAGGGTAAGCTTTTTGTAACTTTCGTTTTGCAAAACTGGTGGAGTTTACAGCCAAAGTAAGACGGGAAACTGGAACGAAAGTGAGAGATGCTTCTTTGTTTACAATTTTTTGCATTGTATGTACGGGCGGATGGCTTATGACTATTATGCATGAGTGTAGTCTGGTACTGGTGAGGTACCATGGATGGTGGTACAAAGAAAGTACCTGAACATCTTAAATTAGGTTCTTTATTGATGAGTTTGTTGGGAAGAGTTGAGCATTCTGTTTACCAAAAACTAGAATGGGGACATACTTTTAAGAGAATTTTGGCAGAGATGGATGATTAATCTGGCTGCCTCCCTTTTTTAAAGGGAGCTAGTAGTAGTACCAGTAGTAGATGGCAGCAGAAATTATTTTAACCAGGTAAAATTCCATTGCTTACGAATGAATTTACCTGGTAAGTCTGCTGCCACCTAATGTCCCAAAAGTCCCCCATTGGGAAAATGTCCGTATGCGACTGCCAATTGCACTTTTTCACTCGATTTCATTAATATTACTGTTGGGCGCAATCTTTGAAGGTAGCCTTTTTTTAAATTTGCGCTGTGTGCAATTTTTTTTACGGCGTAATCTTTGTTTCCTTGCAATTGCATGATTGAAAAATTTGTATGTACGGGCGGATGGCTTGTGTAGCTCTGGCGCAAACTTTGAACACCGCGCAATCTTTGTCATTTAACCGCAATCTTCACCACTTGTCGTGAAATTTAAGCTGTATTAAGAAATTTTACCTCAATAGTTTAAGAGGGTAAGTTCGTAGTAGCAAGATGCTGGATTTGTACGTATGTCTAAAGCGATTCTTTTGTTCAAAAACTTGGAGAATGTTGTAAAAACAGGAATGCTCACGAACTGTAAGTTCGTAATTTCTTTTGACAAAGGATGCTGGGATACAGGTGTATTGTTGCCACCCCCATTAAATAAACTCCCATAGCATAGGCCCCTATACAGTGCAAATTGCTAAATATTCAAAATTACACAAAAAATAAATGAATCGGATCGGTAATTTTCCTTGCAAAACTCCGCTTCCTCCATATTTGCAGTATTATCATCAGCTTGTCAGACCATGCAATGATGACAACCCCGTCATGACGCTTGTCCGACAGGAAAATGTTTAAATGCAAACCCTGTAGTTTGTGTCAATTTTGTGTCCCAGCCGCGCAACTTTTTTGAGGGCAAACTTCAATTCAAAAATTTCTCGCACGCAAATTTATTAAATTGGCATGCGGGATTTTTAAAAAGCCCATCTTCAAAGATTGCGCCAAATATTACCAAAGCATTATCTCATTTTAAAATAAATAATATAGTATTTTATTTCATAATGAATCAAAAAGTAGCAGTTCGATACGTTAACCTTTAGGCCTAATTGTTGTAAATTGTATTTTATCGTTGTTGAAAATCTTTATAATTAGTATTATAACTTACATTTAGAAGATATTTTGACTTATGAGCTTCAAATAGATTGGGTAAATTGTTCACACATTATTAAATTATTGTACTCTTTGTTGCGTCATCTTGTGATAAAATATTGTTTCAAATTGTATACTTTTATTTTAAAAAATATCAGCATTCTTTACAAGCTTCACCAGATTTGATATTTCGGTGCCAGGAGTGTAAAGTGAAGTTAACATCATACTTGCAGGCTTGAAATTGTGAAGTTGCATACAAGATAGTAAAATAACTATTAATGACGCTTTTGCACTGTTTAAAGCGATGCTGAACAAAGTATGTAAACAACATCTTTTCATGGTTAATTATTCTACAGATCACTGCAAGTAAAGATAAACTGGTTTATTATCTTGTTGCCAAAGCTTCCAGTACAATGCCTGTTGATGACAAGGAGGAAAATGCCAAGCTCGGCAGTGAAGATGAGAGTAAGGAGTCCCTTGGGGCCAGTAGCTCAGGGGAGGGAGAACATCCTTTAGACTCCTCTGGAGAAGGAGATATGATCAGGAAGAAACCCAGAGTGAATAGCCCTCGAGGAAACAGCCCCATCGGTAAGGCATCTATCAATATATGGCCAATCTCCACTTTGCACCGAGTTCATATGATGTAAAAAAAAAATGTAATTTATTTTATCTACTTAAAAGGCCTGAACCCTTATAATTAACACGAACATGAACACCCTCCATACCCAAGCTTACCTAATCATTGGAAAGACAAAGATCGGATATTTCCAATGATGGTAAAATAAAATAAGGTTGCTATTATGCAATCTCTTCAAATTGGAGTTGAAAGATCCGAAGTGCAAAACACCTACGGAGCGCCATATGGTTGTGTACAAAAAAGAGTTTGAGGTTACAGATCAAACTGAGGAATGAAAGACGAAGAACGTTGACATTTATTGGCCGATTTCAAAGATTTTGAATTATATGAAAGGGAATTCATTAAGTGAACTTTTGTGTTACTTATTTTGCTGTAAAACAATATCTTTAAGGAAATAATAGAGTTTGTAAAAATAGGTCCTTTCTGATTTTGCGAACATCCCAGCACTTTAGCCCTTTTAAATACTAATATTTTATTCTCATGTTTGATTTTCATGAGTTTTAACAGTACTTAAATTTTCCATGGTAGCATCTCCACACAAGCATGCAACATTTGAAGAGTTGCTGAGAGCATCGGGACTGGTAAACAACATGGCTCTTGCTCATGAGATTGTAGTGGATGGGAACTTTAAGCTACAACCAAAGGACCTACCTGAGAACTCGTAAGTATAGATCATTATCTAGGCCAAAGAGCTGCTTAAGTAGAAATTATGGCTAAGGAATTTCCTACTCGGCCAAAAATGAGCAGGATACCAATTATAGATGGTAGATGTGACATGCAGGGATGAGAAATGTTTGACTTTTATCTGAATTCAGACTTTTTAAATCAGCATGGTGAAGAAAAACAGCAGTTCTTTTTTCCACATAAAGAATCCTGCTTTCTGATCCACTTACTCTGTTTCCTGAAAGCTTTGTGAAATCTATACCCTGGAGGTTTATCAAAAGGAGGAAATACCATCATTTCAACATACCTTCTAAAATGTGAATCCTAGTTTTAGACTGTTGTGTCAGCAATGACTCTCACCCTGGGCTCGATTTCACAAAGAGTTCAGACTGATCGTAACTGTAAATCCATCGCAGTTGCTTAGCAAAGAGTGATGTCAAAATACAAATCACTATGGTAATACTGATAACTCATCTTAAGATGAATCTTAGTGCTTTGTGAAATCGACCCCTGGACATGGTATTTTGGCTGGTAACCTTGGTCTGGTAAGCAACATTTCGTTACTGAAGCATCTCATGTGAAATTGGGCCCAGGTAATTTCTCAGTCCTGTAATCAGAGGATGTTACAATTTCTTTAAGTTTCGTTGAAACTGCTCGATGCCCAGGGCTTTAAATTTAATGTTATTTCTATTCATGGGCGTATGGGGACTCCTAAGTTAAGGGGGAGCAGAGGGGTTGACTTGCCAGACATTTTACACATAAAAACATAAGTACCAATTTCCATTACCAGGTAAAAAGTATTTTTTGCTTTCTGTCTTCTTGCTGTGCCCAAATTTCCCACACTAAATTGTCTGAATTTGGGGGTTGGGGCATTTGCCCCCCTGGATGGTACGTCTATGTTTCTACCTCCATGGTTGATGCATTAACCCAACTCCCATGGAAAATTTACCAGGATTAATCGTTCATCACTCTCAACACAGTCCCAAAATGATCATACATCGATAAAATTGTGAACGTAAATCATATTGTTGGTTGTCCCTCTTACAGTTACAACATCAGTTAAATAAATCCCATACCATATACTTTAAACACCCCAACTATTGAACTCTGATTAAGGTAGCTTAAGCTTCTGTAGCTTTAGCTGGTCCCATGCAAGTACAACCAGTTTACCAGTGCAGTCCTCAGTTCAGCCCTTGTTGTATGGAAAAATATGCAAAGTAAGAAGTTAACAAACGTGGTGTTAAATTTGGGTGTGTTTGTCCAAACACCATGCCCAACCATCACCATCCCAAACCCTGTTTGTATATTGGTTGATGTGTTTTGTTTTGTTTGTTTGTTGTTGTTTTTTGGTGGAATACATCTTTGTAGCATTGAGAAACAGGTCCGTGATATAGTGCACAAGGCATTCTGGGATACCTTGAAACAGGAACTTGAGGAAAATCCGCCGAAATACGACCATTCCATCTCACTGCTAGGGGAGGTCAAAGAGGTGAGTACACATATTTATTCACAAATTGACTTTGAAGCCGCCCCTCTCAGTTTTCACTTTTCTACTCTGAATCAGAATTTGAGACAATATTTGGTAAACATAAAAAACTTGGGGTTTTTTGGTGTATTTTTTTACCTGAAAGGGTCTTGTTGCCTTTGGATTGGGTGCTTTTTGTCTGTAAAAAGCATTTGTTTTGAAAAGAGTATATTTGGAAAGATCTTTTAAAAGTAGAATAAAATTATTCACATAAATATCCCCTCGAAATTATGTGGTTTTTGTGCAAATTTCTTGACACTGTCAGCTTGTAGATTTGTTGACTCCACAAAATGGTTGACCGTATATTTCACGGATTGTATTTCAAGAGGTAAGTTTGTGTGTTTTTTTAATCACTACTCACTAGTCACAGAACACTAAAGGTGTTTTTGTGCGTGAACAACTCTTAAAAAGGATAAGGAGCAATTCTAAGCAGTAAAATTTTGAGAGATTTGAAGGCGCATTGTTCCCTTTGAACATTATGGTCATGGAGTAAACCTCCATATAGCTGTGCAGTCGGACAACTTGATCGAAATCTACAATACTTGGCTGTATAAATGGATCCAGCCAAGCGTGTTTATACTGACAACAGTAATATGCAAAATAGCTAGGTATGACCTTGTTGATAGTTGATAGTCGGGCATATTGAATCGATTGAATTGGTCGCCGCTTGACGGAGGAAGACTACCCTCTGTTGTTGATACTTCAGTGTTACAGGTTGAAGCATGACTTGGCTCAAGTGACCTACATCGTAAATCTTTTGTATGGATTATTAAACAATGTAATTGAACTCTTACCAGAGCTACGATACATGTGCATATTAAAGATTTGACTGCAATGGGGCTTATTAAACTGTTCAATGTTTATAACAAGACTTGTTCATCAAACAGTAAGAAATCTTTCAAACAGATTGGCTCTAAAGTTGAGGATTGGGGGCACTGGATGAGATGAGGTTGCAAATCCCTTTTAAATGTTTATGTTAAGGATCAACAGATAAATCAACGCTGCAGGCCATTTCCCTTATCTCTTGGTTGGAAGCCATCAGCTTTGACAACAATATTGATCAGTTTTTCTTGCGGTGATTTTTCTCACCAGTTAATATTCTTCTCTCCCATGAATTTTAGAAACTGAAATTTTGTCTTGTCAGAGCATAATGCTTTGGAAATGAGGTCCATGGCATATGTTTCTGTGAAGATTGCACTTGTGCGAGTGGCACATGTTTCATATACTTCTTGCGAAGGCAGGCCTCTATGAGGAAATTGTCAATTTCTAATGGAACATTCAAGGCAGTTGCCTCCGTTGCCTCCTTGAAGCATCAGGCCTGCTGCGACAGGAAATGGGTTTGTCAGTAATTGAGCCAGAGACAATGAAGTTACAACAAGTTTTGACGGATTGTTTGTAGAACGTGTACCATAGTGCAATCAAATTAATGTAACCAAACACCAAATCGAGGCTGAGTGAAAGTACAAAATAGTCTGACCTCTTTTTGGTATAGTGAAACTTAGTACTCGTTATCTGCTGTAGCACAAGGAAAACATGACAAGGATTGTTGCAACATGATCTTAAGGTTTATAATGTCCATTCTCTTGTAGCTCCTTGTCTCCACCATCCTGCCTCATCACGACCGCCTCCGCACCCAGATAGAAGAGGGCATCGACCTCCCCCTTATTCAGCAGCAAGCTGAGCATGGCATCTTAGAAGTTCATCACTATGGTAACTTCATCATCGGTACCATGGCAAAGCTGTGTGCTCCAATCAGGGATGAAGAGATTGCGAAGCTCAAGGAAATATCAGATGTCATTCCACTCTTCCGGTAAATTTGTGCAAGCATTCTTAAGACATCTCTCTGGTCCTACATAATAATTAAGAAAAATAGAAACAGAAACCAGTATGTCATAAAAGTGCAACAAGGTCATAACTTAGGTCATATCTTACATGTAGGTCATATCTTGTGGCGTGTCATGACCGAGCAATCAAGTGCACTGGACTCAAGCTCTGATGTTTCTGTCCTGCAGGGGGTTTGAGTATCACTCTTGACACTTGTGTCCTTTGGGTGTTGTGTAATGCTGTAAAAAAAAAAAAAAAAGTACAAGTATCATTAAGAGAAGGAGTTTGCCTCAGTGTTTTCTGGTATGGTTGGCTGCATATCGCCCACATCATCTTGTAAACCATTACATGTACATGGTGCTATGTAAATGAATGGATCTTATATTTCGAACATAGCTCTGCATGCCTTGTAGGCGAAAGAGCTATATAATAACTGCATATTATTGATATCTTGAAAAAATTAAACTTGCACAGTTGGCTCTGTGCATCAAGGTCATCCTTTTGGTGTTGTGCATACATCTAGCCACTTTTAACAAAGAAACAACCTTGTTGGAGTTACAGCAAAAAACATAATTTTCAACAAGGTAATCAATTATTAAACAATCCTGTCACAGTACACAAAGATGTGTTTTGAGACCATACACCACAGTGGTAAAATCCCTCTTCGGATTTTACAACCCAACATTGCGTTGATTAATAAAGTAAATGTATGAGAATGTTGCCGTTTTTTAGATGAGTTATTAATTTACTCGTTTCAGAGAAATCTTCCGGGTTCTTGAACTGATGAAACTGGACATGGCCAACTTCACACTGCAGAGTCTCAGGCCACATCTGAAACAGCAGTCTGTAGAATATGAGAGGGGAAAATTCCAGGAGTTCCTCAAGACGCAACCAGGTGAGGTTCCTTCTCATAAACATGAAATTCCTCCTTAACAGTGGTCCGCTGGCCAAATGCTAGTCAGTCTGTTGCTCCAGGGTTAAAAATCCTTATCCGTTATCCTTGTGGGTAAACAAAAACGTGTGGGTAAAAAGTTTCTGCCCAATGATGACAAGCATTACGCAATGCTGCATAGGGAAACACCACAGGAGTAGTCCAAATTACCTCCAAGCGGTCCAGCTCACTATTTCAATGTTGAAAAGGATCCTATTTTATAGTGACTCGTGAAAATGCTGGCGGACTATAATGAAATGACAAGCTAACACATACCGCTGGCTAGTCTAGACAAAGTTAAGGCAAACTCTTAAGGAGCAGTATGTTGTAATTTGCCCAGCTTATGATAAGCACTGTCTACTTAGTGCGCTTTCCAAGACTGTAGGTGCTCATGGATGGGGTTCGAACCCACAACTTCTGCATTCTCAAGCGGGGCCCAATTTCATTGCTCTGCTTATGGAAGCAGGGAATTTTGCGCTTACATCAAGCGCATTTCAGGGGTTAGCATGAATTCACTATTTGTGTGCGTGAATAGTCCACGTTACGGCATTCTTCACTCACACGGTTAGCGCAGATATTTGGCGGTAAGCAGAGCCATGAAATTGGGCCCAGATGTTTTAACCACATGTGTTAGGCAAGAAATCATTCGACCAACATTACACAATGACTTTTAAAAATGCTCAGGCTGTTGGATAGTCAGTTAATATGAATTGTGTGAGCAGTTTTGTAAGAATTTTACTAAAATTGAAGAAAAACATTTTATGGCTGAATGCTCCTTAGATGAGTTGCGCTGGTAAAAATAGGGAGTTAAAACTTACAGTTTATAACAATGTTCAATGAAAGGTCAATGTAATTGCACACTCAATTTGTTCAGTTGAATTTTATAAAAATTAGTAATTGCATAACTGTTTCTACATTTGTGGTAATTGGGGCATAATACTGATTGGACTTGTTTTTATAGATGGCCTGGAACTGACCAGGAAATGGCTTGAAGAGGCTGCAGAAGACCTGAGGTCACAAGACTCCCAGCAGTCAACAGAGGGCGCTGTTTCATCACCGCCTGCGCTCACCCCAGTGAGGATATTAAACCATGCTTATATGGCACTCTTGGACTGGGAACATACAAGGCTGTTCCCTGAGGTAATATTGCTTGTGTTTACACCTCAGCTGTTATCTGACATTATCTGTGGAATAAGAATAATAACTGAGGTAGAAATAAAAATGAACTTACTGTGGCTCGTCGTGGCAGAGCGGTCAAGCACACTGGAGTTAAGGTCTTGTGTTTGTGATCAGCAGAGTGTGGGTTCAAGTCCCAGTCTTGACACTTGTGTCCTTAAGCAAGACACCTAACCATTATTGTTTCGTTCTTTGGATTGGACATAAAGCCAAAAGAGAACCCAGTTACACTTACTGCTAAGAGAAGGGGTTTGCTCCTTGTAAACCCTTATAAGGTGTGACATAAATTGGTCTCGTAATTCAAAAACTTGTCCTAACATATTTTTTGAAATAAGTGCTTTGTTGACAAAACGCTATCTTGTGTTTCTGATCAGCAGAATATACAAGGCAAGCTCACAGGGTCACTTTTTGAGAAAGGAAGTACACTCAAGGTGTCACCAATTGGTGCCATTAGAAATTCCAAAGATAACCATGCAAAAAAATTGATTTGTTTGTTTATGGGCGTAGTGGTTGGCGTTGTGGTATCTTTCCTAGCCATCCACCTCTGAGACCCGGTTCGAATCCGCTGGGGCACTGTGTGGATCTGGTTTTCGGTCCCTACCTGATTGCTGGGTTTTTCCTTGAATAATTCTCTGGGGTTTTTCTCCCACTTTTATAACTGAAACTTCTTTGTCTTCTCTCCATGAGGTTCTTGGCTAGTAAAGTGAATAATGGCTTTTCTGAGAATCCTTGGCTTCACAAAGAAAACTGATAACAAATTAAATATTGAAATTACCTCAATCAACAGACTATTGTCATGGACCAATCAAGGCTGCAGGACATGGCAGAGAAACTTCGAAAGTCCATACTAATAGCAACCGTCCTGCTGGTGACATACACTAACATGGGTCCGATCATCACTAGTATCCAGGGCTTCCCTAGCAGACTCAAGCATCACATCAACGCCATCTCAGAGGAGTGGGGTAAGTTTATGTTTTAATAAAAAATACTAATAATTTAAGAGGCTAATCAATCATCCTTACTCGCAGCTGAAAAGCTGAATTGCGAAGGATGCTGCACAAGAGAGAACAAGAGAGAACCAACGCACAACTCTACTCACATATGGCCCTGGCCAGGTATCGAACCAGGGCCACAGTGGTGCATCAGCCACCCATACTTTGATTGAGTGTCCACAAGCTAGATGTTGTGTTTCAGCCAGAACTGAACTCGGCCCTTGGCACTTTTGTTGAATTCAGCAAGGTCTCTAGCATCACATTTCTGCCCCAGTGAGGGACATCTGAGTAGATAAATTCATGGTTCGTTGTTCATAATCGTATATGCAGGTCACATCCTGGTTGTTCAGATAGCCCCATTTCTTGAGCGTCACTTTGCAGTGACCAGTACATGATCTGAGTCGGTTGAGGCATTTCCATACAGCCCAGCTTGAGTCAGCACTGGGTGGGAGGTCTTCTTTTGCTCCCATGGACATAGATTTTTACTGTAGCAGGAAATAATACATTAAAAAGTACTTTGTAAACTTAAATCGTGTTAGGGTCAAAGATTCCACATAATGCGGCATGGCATGGTGGTAATGTATTAATGCTAAGCAAGGATTGTTGTGCCTATCATATTTTTGTGCTTATTGCTGGCAGTGCCCTGTGTTAAACATGAGTGATGCCATGCATTGTGAGCTATAAATCACTACTTTTAAAGAATAAAATCAAACACTTGCACCAAAGTTTTCCTAACTTTAACAGATATCCAAGCAAAGATTTCATGTTTCCCTGTTAATTGTAGAAGAGATCTGAGCCAAGATCTCAAGTTATTTATTTTTATTTCACAGAGATCTGGGCACTATCATGGCAAACATTGCCGACCAGGTTTGTACTGATGTGAACGAGTGTCTGAAGGAACGGGGAATAGCTGAGATGGATGGACTGAAGACCGATGCATTGAAAAGTCAAGTCATTGCAGCTGGCGACAGAGAACACAGTGTCCATAAATTATTAGGTGAGAAATTATTCCATTTCCTGTAAAAAAAATGCTCATATTATGTATACCCAACAATAGACCCTTGCATATGACGTAGAAGCTTGACATGCCTACTGAGTCAAGTAGGACTTCATTTGCTGAGAGTTGTGCGTGGCGCAGAAGCGCTTGCAAGTTTTCATTGTTTGACCTCAGTGATGGCGGCGTATGCAAGGGGTCTATTTAATAATAGTTCAAAGATTGAACAAGAAATATTAGTACGGCAGGTAGGTGATGGGATTGTGTCTTTGATGATACAAGCATGGAATTTGGCACACAGTAAGAGTATGTCATGAGAAATGTATTAGGCTATAGGGCCATTGCAGATTTGTCCATACAAAAATATAGGTAGTATAACAAGCAATGGCAACCCTTAAGAAAATTGTACAAAAATTGCTTGCTATTCTGCCTATACTTTTTTCAAAATTCAAATCTGCAATGGCCCTGTAGCCAAACTTCTTTCTCATGACATACTTTGACTGCGCGCCAAATTTTATGCATGTATCATCAAAGGCACAAGTCAGTATCAATTGGATAGCCTAGTCCAGATGCAATGAGGCATAGCTACCAGACTGACGAAAAACAAAGTATGTGAGGTCAAAAGTACCAGATGCTAAAGGCGTTATTAAGCACCTCAAGTGGCGACGTCAGATGTTCAGGCCTAAGAATACTATAGCCTGGCTATTATCCAGTTTATTGTTTGTGTTTCTTATCGTGTTACTTTTCTTGAGGCGCTCCTTGTAGAAATTCTAAGTGAATAGAGATTTTTTTTCTGGTTTGATTGAACTCTGTACAACTCTTATTATTGTTGGTTGTAGAATTTACAATGATTTTTTTTTTGTTCATCATAAATTTGAATTGACCTACAGGAAAAAAGGTTCTGGCATATATCTGTTTGAATCTGTTTCCCTTCAGATGGGATCATTAAGCTCCTTTGTTTTAATCCTGGCAGATTCCAGAGGGCGCTCTTTCATCAAGATGCTCATCTCTGTTCCTGTTAACTTTGACCCGACGACACGCATCCCCCCTGGTCTCAGCACTGTTCAGCCTCAGCTGATGGAGGTCGCAGGTCAATTCGTGCGGGTCATAGGTCATAATCGGACTGTGTATGGACCATTCTATTCCGAGATTTTAGGAAAAATGTTGAACATAAAATAAATATTTGCAAAGAGTTTTTGTTTTTACGAGTAGTATTTTTAAAGAACTATTTATTGAAGTGAAAACCCAAATATCATGGCTTGCCATTGCCAAATTTTATAAGATGTTATTGAAGATGTTCTAACTCAAAGTTAGTGTCTTAATTCATATAGAGTGTTAATTATATTAACTGTGATGATGATGTACTTTGCCTCTATGTGAGAAGATTCTTGCTCTTGGTTATCTGGAGGAGTAAGTTTGGATCTTAGATTCTTTACGATAATTTAGATTCTTGAAATTTAATTTTAGACATGTGGCTGGTGTAGTTCAGTGGACTCTAGTTATTACTTTGAGCAAGACACTGAACAATTATAATTGCTTTGCTTCAACCTGTGAGGGTATAGAGGTTGTTCTTGTGATTGAGTAAGCTTCAAGGGCATTCAGGTTGGCTCAGTGGTTTCTTCCCTGCCTTTCACCTCTGTGGATCCTGGTTCAAATCCTGGACAGGAGCCTTGCATTGCATGTGAATTGGGTTTTCAGTCCCTACCTGCATGACTGCAGGGGTTTTCCTTATATGGGGTTTTCCCCCATGTCTGAAATTATAATTTCTTCATTGTCTTCCTTACAAAGTTGGTGTGATGTTTCCATAGGATGTTTTGCCAACTAATATAATTCAGATTAAGAAACTTGATACTTTACATACTTGACATAAAGGTCAGATCAATCTTGCACCATGTCCCAAAGGGCGTTGGCTCCATGAAAGCTCACTCTCCACTTCTGCCTATCTTGCGCTCTTCGGTGTTCCAGGTAAATATTCCCCCTATTTGCCCCACTGTAAAGTGTCGTGGTCGAGGGGTCTAGTATAGGGCGATGGACTCAAGTTCTGTTATTTACAAAATGTGGGTTTGAATCCTGGTCTGGTCAGTTGCAACACGTTTTTCCTTGAGCAAAGCGCTTTATCATAATTGCTTCTCTCCATCACCCAGGAGTACAAATGGGTACCGGAGAGAGCTGTTGAGTAACCTGCCATGGATTAGCTGGCATCCTGTCCAGGGGGAATATAAATATTCTCAGTTGTTTAATGCCAATGAAACTGTATATAAACACCGGCCTGATGAGCCATATTGGCAGCAGACTGACTTTACTTTTATCTGCCCCTGCCCCACTAAATTATGACAATGAGATCTGCAAAGAAAATCATCAAACTTGTACACCTTGTACGCTAAATTGAACGAGTGGGTTGTTCTTTTGAATTGAAACTGCAGAGTAGCCTATTAGGAAAACACATGCTGACTTAATTACGTTTGTCATTAAAAGTAGTTTTGTAGTCTAAAGGATGGAAAGTAAATGTGGAGGGTTACAACGAAAGTAATTATATTTATTTAGACTAAATTTATTACTTTTGGTTGTGTGTTTGTAGCCACTCAATTTTCATTAGATTAGCAGGCGAGGGGCCAAGTAACCCTGTAATTTCATTTTGAACAAATTCTTATTAGCAATCAAAAGATTGTTTGGCCCGAAAAATGCAAAACGGTGCTTAATTTGTTCCTTATGTTTTCCAATTTACCTTTGCAAAGTATATTTTTTAAGCTGAACTCATGATTTAGAGATACAATTGTGAGAGTTGTGTTGAAATTTATTTATGCTGTGTTTTGCTTTTGAACTTTTATTGTTTACCTTTTGATTCATGGTGGGTTACATCTCACTCCCACACTTCTATAAATTACACTTAACTATATTTTAATATATTGTAATAATAATTGTTTCCATAGTGTAAGGCTGCAATAACATAACGTTTTGTTGATATTTGTTTATACTGTACTTATATGTCTTTGTTCTAACTGTTATAGCGGATTTCTCGTTTGTGAAAGAAAGGTGTCAATGTATTTTACTTTAATATAATGTGGGTTTTTTTAATGGTAGTTTCCTTCTTTTTTGCATGTTAGCTGAAAACACCGGTGGGTGAAATAGTTATTTGCGAGGAAGACTCCAGTTTTTGCTTTTCAAAGATTTCAGTTGGTTTTATGTGTTTTTGTTTTAATTCATAAAAAAAGCATTTTAGAAAACATTTCCTTCTTTTTAAGAGTTATATCAAATCAGGAATGTTATCAAAAGATGATTATATTTTTTTTTCGAGATGGGGTTCAGGACAGGTTATTGCAGCACATGTGATGGATTAAGGGTTTATGTTAAATAATGTCTACTACGTGAACATAAATATCTAATCACACCTGTACTCGATGTCATTAGGGTGTGGAAGCCAATTTGCCAACCTTTAAAAAGCGCATGCAAATGCACAGCTGCAAACTCCCTGATTCTGCACAATGTGTCCTGAAAATAAACCAATCTTTCTATGTTCTGATGAACAAATTTGAAAAATCTCCCTGATTATGGAAACTTTTCCCCTGTTATGTTGAATGTAAATATCTCCCTGAGGAACAAAATCTCTCTAATGCAAGATGCAAATGTTGGCAGCTCTCTAAGCAATTTGCATCAATAAGTGTACTATTGCCCCCCCCCCCCCCGAAAAAAAAACTAATTTTATAAACAGTGCTTTTCCAGTTGCTAAATTGGGTTTGCCGACTGGAATTTAGTCTTTATTAGCCGTCATTCTTGTTGCTTATTTGGCGATAGTTTGCTGATTGATGAAGATCAAAATGCCGCCTGAGAAAAAAGTCCTGCACTTTCTTGGGTGAAATTTATTTTCGCAACATAGAGGAAAATAGGTAAAAGTAAAAAATATTTGTATATATGTTTGTCTTTGTAGGTTTATTGAAACTTCATTTACTTTGTTTAATTGGTTTACGATAATGATTGTTTGATTTGATTTCCCCTTATTTTTCGAAATCTGCCTCATTATATACTGAATGGGATAGAACAATTAAGGCTCAGTATCCGAAGCATTAATTCAGTGCTTGCAATTAGTTGATAATGCAGGTTTTAGATGAAGTAATATTTAAATACGGTACATCAAGAATAAAGAAAGTTTTAAAGCATATAATGACAAACTTTGAAGCGAGTATTTACTTGATTAACACTATTTGGACACGGTCGCTTGGAAATCCTTGCTGTAAGCCTATACTTCATGAAGCTAGGCTATCTATATAGTACTTGTTTTTGTTTTGTTTTTTGTTTTTATTATGTGAAATCTGAAAAGATTTTGATTTTGTGGGGATGGTTTACATTTCGGACAATTACAACAGTGGGAGTGAGTTAGAAATGTTAATATAAGCCCCTATGATTAACTCTAAAACTTTGCGGGGATTGCTATTCCAGTGTCGGTGATAGGGCTTTATAGCTTCATATTTTTTTTGTGGAGTAGGCCTACAAAAAAATAGGGCCTGTAACTTGGAAATTAACTATGACCTCCACATGGTGTAAAAAAATACGGCAGTTGGCGGAGTTTTGGTGCTTATATAGCTACATTTTTGCAAAATCAGTGGGCCTATGTTATGCATCCATAGAGCAAGGTTGAATGTACTTGAACAGTTTATTTCACCATGGAGGTAGAATTCACAGTCAATTCGATTTCTATTGGACGGGAGGGGCGGGGCTAGAAAAGTTTGAATAAAACTACCGTTATTCCAATTCAAACATTTCTATTATTAATAGTCGTTTATCGTCTGTGAACTTGTTTCCCCTTTTAAAAACAGGTTCATGTTTGTTTTTCCTTGTTTGGGGATTGTAATGTCAATGACGCGACGTCCCAATTATCATGCAAATTAGTGGTGATGATGCATCAATGAGTCAGAAAAATACGCAAGATAACACGGGTCACTGAACTTTAAATTTCAACCTCGACTATTTTGTCTCTACACGCTATCTACCCTGTTACTTTTACTACCTCTGGGAAAGACGATTCATTAACGGCCTCTGATTGGTCAAATTCGATTGCATCGTGTAACCGCTACTGAGGCGCGCCATTTTTTGTAAAGAGTAATTTCTACATAAACGTTGAGTCATGCCTGCTGTTTTTCATTTGTGTATAACATTTAATTAGACTTATTGTTCGTGGATTTAAGTTCATCATGTCTGTGGTAACTCCAGCGAAGTCCCTTTTTGGAGGTAATTTTGATGGATCACCTGTTCAAAGGCTAGATTTTCGGGAGTGTAATGGGGGCGAAAGTCCCGACGAACATGAAGCCGAGGAGGAAGAATCGGACTCGCTGATTGACACTTCGGTCAGCACGGGCTCCGATTCAATAATGTCCCTCACAAATTCCGACGCCAAAGATGACTTTATGATGGACACTTCCATAGAAGCTTGGGATCCAAGCTTCGGTACACCACAACATAGTCCTACGAGAAAATCAAGAAGATCGCTTGACCAGTCGCCAGTAAGCCGTTTGTCAAGTCCAGACTCATCACCGATGTTGTTTAAAAACCACCAAGTGGGGACACGCCTCACGCTACGCCGTCAAGACAGCAACAGCCCGTCGTCTACACCACCCCACAAACGTCTACGGAATCTGCGTCTTTTTGACACGCCACACACACCGAAATCCCTGATCGAACGTTCAAGACCCGTGATCACGACAACCACTGGCTCACAACGAAGAGGTCGTGGTTTGGGTAGCCGTTTATTTCACGGGAGTAAACACAAAAATGAACTGGAGATTAGACAAACAAAATCAGCCCCTCGATTGGGACCCACAAACAGTAGGAAGGACGCAAAATTGGCGAATATTAATCCCTTCACGCCATCGGGGTTAGTTCTGAATGCCTCCAGGAAGAAACGACAGAGGAAAGAGTGAGTGAGAGTGATTGTTACTCATGATTCAGATTTCAATTTCTATTTTCAGTGGTACACTTGTACCCATGTCATGAGCTGTCACTTGCTGTGGTTATTCAATTTCAATCAGTGTTTATAAATTCATATTTTAATCAAGCGTGATCGTTATGACTGATGTCATTTATGTGACGGGTGTAGAGTTTTTCTTTAAGGATTATGTTTGTGAGGGTGGGTTATGATTTAATTTAGAAGTTAGGACTTAATAATAAAATACTTTTATACAAACTGTGTCCAACGATTTTAAACTTGGGATCGCTCGTCACTGTCTTCGTTATGCAGGAATGACACAGATATGTAAATGACAATCTACATGTATTGTTAAACTTTGAACGTAGGTACGAAGCTTTTGGACACCTCGTACCCTGGACACCTCGTACAGATTCTGGATTTCTGCCTTGTTCCAAGAGGGTCTCAATCTCTTATCTACCTTAAACTTTGAACAGAAAATCAAATCGCACTTAATCAGATATGAATGCAAAGTTAAAATTCCGTCTAGCCTACATAGGTTGAAACTTTGACAACGAACATAACTTACCTGATAAACATTATTCAATCATGGACATGTTGACAAATTTGTTGACAAATTTTATTATTCTATTTTTCAAAGTTTTGTTTATTTTTGTATTTTAAATAACCCTAACTAATGTATTATTCTATGGGAAGGTTAATATCATCAGTGGAGAAAATTTAAATGGCAAAAGATATTTAAAGTAAAACGTTTGAACTGCTCGTTAAGCTTTTAACTTTTCTCTCAACCATGATTCAACTAACCAACTTTAATTTTACCTTTAAATGAGTTAGGTTTTGAGTAAACATAAATGCTGAAAAGGTCAGTTAATCTGTCGTTACAATTCTGATAGAAACGGAAAGTGGGCAGATTTCAAAATTCTTTGGAAGGGCATAAAGAAGTAATGGAGAAAAATTTACCTGCAACTCAATGAACCAGTCCTCTGAATTTTGGATCATTCAGGGATGAGAAATTTCAGACTTTTATTTGAATTCAGACTTTTTATGTCTGCTTGCTTTTCTCAGGCATTTGAAAGCACACAATTCTATGCAGCAAGGGTGTTTTTTATTTCATTATTTTTGCAACTTCGATGGGCAATCGAGCCCAAACTTTTACAGGTTTGCTATTTTATGCATATGTTGGGATACACCATGTGAAAATACTACTAGTCTTTGACAATTACCAAAAGTATTCTTGCCTTTAATCCACTCCTCTACTCTGGTACTGAGGACACTGTTTCCAACAGCTCCTTGAAATCTATAGCCCCATGCCATGGATTACTATGTAAAAGGTGGAAATTTCATATTTCAACATGCCTCCTAACATTTAGATCCTCATAGTAAGTTTAGACTTCTTCTTTTTTCTGCAATAACTCTCACACCTGATCATTTTCAAGTGAATCATTGCTGATGTTATCTACTTTGTTGTCTATCTCATGTTTTATAGAGGAGTCAGTGCATTGTGGAACATGGACATGGATAACAACATGGACGATGATGATGATGATGTATGTGTATTAACCAATCCATGCAAGGTAAGTTTTGACTCGGCCGCCATCAATCAGTGGAAAATGCGAAGCGCGCAGGATCAGCCAATGGGATATCTTCTTTTGTCCTCTAGCCGAGGGTGCCCTACTCAAATAACGTCATGTGCATAAAGACATAATTCTTGCTGCTGATGATATTTTCAGTTCAATTCTTCAGGGATTAGAAGGAAGTACATGTATGAGACGTTGCCCTGAAAGGGGCACTGTCATCGTGATCATAAGTCTGCTTCTGGCTGGACATGGAAAAATAAACTCTCACCCAGTTACTACATGCTCGTGTGTTGACCATCCATCACATTACAACAAAAGCTGTATAGTTATATGGCGGCGTCAATATTATTGCCCGCCTGTGTGCAGTAACTGGGTGGAATTTCAGAATTTAATATCTGGCAACAGACTTGCTGTGATCACAACAACAGCGCCGCTTTAAACTTGGTGAGGCCATTTTCCCTGCAAAAAAAAGGTTGAAAATGTGCATTGCTGAATTTAGACCAGGGGTAATGGCCTGTCTTAAGATTTAGGGACTGATATAATTTCATTTGCAATTCGTCAGCTCAGAGCAGAAAGGACTTAGTCTACAAAAACCCAATCCACTCAGAGCAGAAAGGACTTAAACCCCATTTTGCTTGTACATGTATACATGTCTTATAAGTGGGGGGGAGTTGCTTCCACTTTTTTTTTCTGATCTTATTTTTTCTTTGAGCCAATGGGTCTTTCTAGGTCTTATAAGTCCTGTCTGCTCTGAGCCGATGAAATATATATTGTAGATGTTCATACTCAGAACTGTCATTTCAAATTATTTTTTATGAATGTATTGTAAACTATCTCTGTAATATTAAATTCATAAGCATTAAGGCTGGATTATAGTCGATGACATGTTAGTCGTCGAGTGCTGGTGATTGCAAGTATCTTCAGCAACTACTGACTGATGTCTCAGCAAGAACTATAAACTTTTTTTCTTTTTTTTATGACAGCAGTCCATTCATAAATTTTTCAGTCACACGACCAACTTTAACCCATCCTTCGCACCACAGTGTATCATTTTCAATTCAACTGACAGTCTAGATATAATAATCTAAATGAATCTTGCACTTCGTTCTGCTTCAAACAGCGTATTGCTCTCAGGGAGACAAACATCTCCCGCTACAATGAGGAGTTTGTGGAGGTCTGCAAGATTGGATCGGGTGAGTTTGGAGCTGTCTTCAAGTGCATCAACAGGTTGGACGGCTGCTTCTATGCCATAAAGAAGTCAAAGAACCCCATCGCAGGCTCAGCGTTTGAGTAAGTAAAGGGCTCATTTTGGGGGGAAATCCACAAGACTGCAGGGCTTTTAGGTCAAAAATGTTACTGGACCAAAAATATTTTTAGACTGTTAAGAATGATTTTATGAGACAGATCAACCATAATACAACACGTTGCTCAAGAAACAGGACCTGGGGCTTTATGCCCAATCTAAAAAAAAAAAGCAATAATACAGGATACAAGTGTCAAGACTGGTGATAACCCCGCCACGCCTAAAATAAAGCAGGCTTTTGAAGGTCTGATCTTGTGCCAATGTTACACACGGTATAAAGTTGGCCCGTCACACACGTTAGTTTCGATGGAAAAACTGAAAGTTTAAGAAACAGGGAAATAATTGAGTTGGTTACTGTTCGCAAATAGCTTGTGTTGTAATATTTCAGTCATACATCAGAAATTCAAAATGACAAGCCCTGCCAACTCACATGTTCCCTGTGATCTCCAGGGTGCACCACTGCTGTTTTATGCTGGTTCTGGGTTAGGTATTATGGTCGATAGGGACATAGCATAAAACAGTTAAAAGATAACTATAAGAAACTGATAAAAACCAAATATTTATAGGGGTGGCTAATTTCCAGTGACTATTTTTGTGACCTATACACCAACATCCCGGTACAAACATTAACTAGTAGGCCTATAATTGTATCTTCTTTTCTTTTTCAACCATCAGGCAGATAGCTCTAAATGAAGTATACGCTCACGCAGTTCTGGGCACCCATGTTCACGTCGTACGCTACTACTCGGCTTGGGCTGAGAATAATCACATGATCATACAGAATGAATACTGCAATGGTAAGGAGTCCACTCATGTAATTTTGACGTTTAACATTTTTACCTTCAAAATTGAAGAAATTGGGAAGTGGGACCTCTTTTTGGACCCAGTCCTCTAAAGTCTTCCATTGTGATATTTAGGAAAGAAGGAAGTCTTGGCCCAAGATTCAGTGATCGGTAGTAGATAGTGTAGCAGGCTTGTAGGAAATCGTAATATTTACCCTCTTATGGCA
Source organism: Pycnopodia helianthoides (assembly GCA_032158295.1). Taxonomy (NCBI): domain Eukaryota; kingdom Metazoa; phylum Echinodermata; class Asteroidea; order Forcipulatida; family Asteriidae; genus Pycnopodia; species Pycnopodia helianthoides. Next base: position 10,988,328 of record CM063250.1, on the reverse strand, counting down.
TGTTTTAACAAACTTGACTGGCTCTCACTAACTTCATGTCAATTTTTATTTTCCAGGATTGCGTGCTTATTGGTTTATTAGGAAAGGCTTAGAGAAAACAAAGAAAAAGTAAACCAATACTGCAGGGTTAAAAGTTAGTGAGAGCCAGTCAAGTTGGTTAAATCATGCCATAACAGGGCTCACTATTACATTGACTACGAGCACATTACACTTTCCACTATCAATCACTGGTGTCTTGGGCCAAGACTAGAAAAAACAGAGCAAATGATTTTAAACTGAAATGAAATAATAATTGTATAAATAGTAAGTGCTTTTGTTAACACACATTTCTTCACGGCATTCTATTTTGGATTGAATTTAAAGTACATGGCTCATCAGATGGTCATCTGTTGTATTAATTACCCTAAAATGTTTGCATTTGTTTTTTTGCATGGCTGACTTTCTCAGAAAAATATGCCATGCCTTGACAAAAATGAGTTTCATAATATACATAATACATTGATGCATACAGAAATCACATATTTAAATTGCCATTTGAAATCCTCACGTTGACAAACATTGTTGTGATGTTTTTATTTGTATAAGTGCCATCTTCTCAAATTTACAGGAGGCAGTCTGGCAGACGTTCTCTTCCAGAATCAACAGAGGGGCCAATATTTCTCTGAGCCACAACTGAAGCATCTATTGTATCAGTTAGTACAGGGGCTCCACTACATTCACTCACAAGGACTAGTTCATCTTGACATCAAACCAGGTCAGTTCTTTGAGCTATAACGACTCAAATCTCTTCAAAATTCATCCTTCCACTGGTATTGCAATTTGCCTAGATTTGGTACTTCACCAGGCTATAGATATGCAGGCCTGTAAAATGTCTGATTTAAATAGGAAATCCACCTTTTCATTCGCGAACTGCGAATGCGTAAATGTGGTCGAAGTTTTTGTTGTCTAGATACTTTGCATGCTACAATTCAGGCAGGAACCACTGAATTGCCAAACCTAATACGCTAGGAAATGGCATGATAACTAAGACTACGTATCTGCGCATGCTCCGTTAAAAATAATTTTCACCAAATTTTTAGCAATGTCGGTGCATGCGCTAAAGCCGTGTATAGCCTGGGTCATTGCTGGTACGCGCTTTGAAGCCTTGGTCGGCATGGTCGGCGCAGTTCCTCAAAAACTTGAGGTTGTTTACTAAAAACTACACAGTGTGTAGTTTTTATATTGTTCTAAAATGATAATATGTAGGATACCCTGGACAAACAAAAGGATTATTATAAATGTATGTCTTGCGAGCGATTTTTGTTGCACATGATGTCCGAATGCCGTTCGTTTTTAGAACACCTATCAAGAGTGTCAGCGCAGTGGAGCTCCATTCCCATTATCATTTTTCATGTATGTATATTCCCCCTTTTGGTAATGGGCCACTAGTCACAGGCTTTTTGTATTGGTCCACTAGTCACACTAAATAGAATTTAGTCTTTGTTCTCCCATAAGTTACAGGCATACCTATCTTAGTACTGTTAAAAGAAGTAGGTGTTTATGAACATTTTATACAATCAAAGATTGGAGGAATATAAATTGTCAAACAAATGAATGAAAAAAATATTTGTTTTAAAGATTACGTTTGTTATAAACATGATAGCACATTTTTGTAACCCACTACATTACAGTGTTGGAGAAAATGTTGCCAAAAATTATGTTTGTTAAAACCGCCATCTGATTTTCTTGTATCATTTCTTCAAACAGATTCTTGCCTCATATCGGAGTGAAAATAATTGACCGTACTTTTTTTCACTGCATGAGGGTGCTTTCATCGACGAATGTTGTTGCATCACAATTACAGTTTATCTTGGTTTGACTGCCTGTATGCTTTGTTGTACAAATGGCCAAATAACTATTGATAGCAACAACAATGAAAAATGCAGTTTGTTTACTTATCTTGCATCACACAAGTTTTGTTTGACATGCTCCCTCTTGCGGTGAAAAATACTGCAAATGTAGCATAAGTGATTGATTCTACATCATAATATATTATTAAGTGAAAGTGACTTAAAGTTTTTATTTCTCAAACATTCTCCCTGGGTTTCTCAACAGGCAATATCTTTATCTCAAAGAAGGAAAATATGACTGGGGAGCCTTCACTTAGTGATGGTTACAAGGAGAGCAGCCCGGATGATGATGTGGAAAACCAGCTTCTTGCAGAGTACAACTCAACTATCTATAAAATTGGTAAGAAATTTATTATTATTTTTTTTTTAATGAGTTTGTGACCTTTGTTCTACCACATTGGAGTTACAGTAAAAAACACTGGTGTTTTTTTTGTCAGTTTGGTTGGCGTTGTGGTATCTTTCTTCGCCTTCCACCTCTAGGACCCGGTCCGAATACCGCAGGGGGCAATATGTGGATTGGGTTTTCAGTCCCTACCCCGACCTAATTCGTGGGTTTTCCTTCGAATAATTCTCTGGGGTTTTCCTCTCACATCTAAAACTGAAACTTCCTTCTTTGTCTTCTCTCCATGGGGTTCTTGGATAGTAAAGTAATTAAGTTCGCTTTTCTGAGAATCCTTTGCCTCGCAACCAAAATAGACAAATAAATAAAGTAAATAAGAATGAGTTACAAAGGTTTTCTTATGGAGTTCCACCTTTATAGATTTTTACATTGTATTGAACATGTTTAGCCACACTAAACTAAGGAAATTTGTATGTATCAGACTGGTAAACTTTCTTAAGTTTGTGTCTTTAAATTAAAGACAGCACAGGGCTTACCACTAACACTAACCCGGTGTAAATTGTATATTAAGATAAGCTATGGGCTAGTAAACACCACTTCTCAACTTGTCCTAGGGCTTTTGAAATCTGTGCAACCTACTTATTAAATTGTAATGCTTAAATGTATTCCTTTTCAAAGTTTGAATAATACAGTTTTTTAAACAGGTTAATTTGATTTTGAGTGTGTGAATGTAACTGCATTTTACCATTAAAGGCAGGGTTCACTTTTGGTAATTACTCCAAAAGTTAACGACTATAAAAACTGACTTGGTAAAGAGCACTGGAAAGCTGTTGATATTATAAACATTGTTAGTAATATAGTTTTAGAGAAAGAGGTAATTATTCACCAAAAATTGATCTCAAGCATCTTAAAGCACACAATTCTATGCAACAATGGGGTGTGTGTTTTTTTTCTTTCATTATTTTCTTTCAACTTCGATGACCAATTGAGCCCAAATTTTCACAGGTGTGTTATTTTATGCATGTGTTGGAATACACCAAGTGAGGATACTGGTCTTTGACAATTATCAAAAGTATACCCTGCCTTTAAACTGGTTGTGATCGCTACCACAAATACATTAGAAAGATACACTTATGACAACAAGTGCTGAAAATCTGGGCTACTAAAACTTCCTTTGGGGCAAGTACATTATAAAGCACAGTTGAGTTTGTTAGCCGGGTGGGCTACTTTACAAAATGCTTAAGCCCAAGGTCTTCAACATCTATTGTGCTGTGTTATACAAACCCCCACTCCAAATTTTCATCATTATTTAGTAGATGTTAAAATTGCAATGGGTATAAAGAATCATCATCATTATTTAATCACAACGTACATGTATGCACATAACAACAAATTGTTCAAAATAATATTGGAGGGAAAACTGATGATTTTCATGTACATGTATCAATCTTTTAGGTGATCTGGGTCATGTGACTTCTTTGGCCAATCCAAAGGTAGAAGAGGGTGACGTCAGATATTTGCCTAATGAGATTCTGCAGGAGGTAAGAAGAGTGATTCATCTAATTAAAAACTAAAATAAAACTTTGTTTGTTTTATGCTTGCATAATGTCTAGTGTATTAAGAATGTTTTGACATGTGTGAATTTCATATTGATTTCTTTTCTTCAAAAATATCTGTATCTGGGAATTGGTGGAAAGTAATTAACAAATATTTTACTTGTTAGTCCTATGTCTTCTATATCTAAAATGTCCTGCAAGCCACATAAATATGGGACTTAATGCTCTGTCTGATTTTTAAGAGCACTGCCATTGATTCGTGCCTTTTTGAATGTTTGTATAAATTTTCCTTTGTGCTTAAATCATAAAAATATGTTTAAATTATCACTTCACATTTAATATTATTTAGAAGGCCTAATTTAGAACTTTATAATATACTGATAATATTCCTCCGCCAGCATTCTGCATATTTTTATGTTATGAAAATTAGAATTTGAAAATTAAATAAGTTACTTCTACTTTTGTCTGATAAAAGGATTACTCCAACCTGACCAAGGCAGACATATTTGCCTTGGCCTTGACTATATACGTTGTTGCTGGTGGAGAGCCCTTGCCGAAGAATGGTGAGCTGTGGCATAAGATACGCACAGGATGGTTGCCACGTCTTACACAATGCTCCGATGATCTGAACCAGCTACTCCAGGTAGGCTTATTGTTCAACACTGAATAAGATTCAGCAGCTTGTGTTGTCTGTGTTTGATGAGATCAGAATTTCAAGATTAATTCGAAGATAACCAGAGAGGGAATCTAGATATTCCATTTTGTGGGGCCCATTGATCATGTTGATGCCAGCTCTTTCAAGACTCCATTAATTTTTGCCAAGGGGCTCGTCACTCTTTGGCACCTGCCTTTGGATCAGCCAATTGATACTCTGCATGTAGCCCATTCCAGGCAGGGTTCTCTCCAGGATTTGTAATTTTGGGAGTTTTGCCTGAATTGAAACGAGGTCCTCCGAATGTTTTCACTTGGTGCTTATCTTTGGTTTTAAAAGCCCTACTGTGTAATCTTGGGCATTCTAATGGTGTTATCTTGATGTTTTCTGTGATTTTGATCTCAAAGTGTGGTGGTGCCCCCCCCCGGCTTATGCATGGGAAGAACCCTGCCAGGAGTACAATGATGATGTTGTACAGTGCATCAGGGTCTCTCCCCATGCACTGCTAGCATTTCAGGCCGATATGCGTAGATTGCCGAATTTAAAATAAAACATTTTAGACTTGAGATCAACTTCACAAAAATCTTATAATAAAACTATTCAAAATGCTCCAGATTGCGCAGTACAACTTTTAAAAACAAATTAAACATCAAGTAAAAAACATTCCAAGGACCTTGTTTCTCATCAGCTTGCTTTTCATCAGCTTGCTTTGGCCAAACTTGTAAAATTTGGCAGGCTGGAATGTCCCACAGTTTTTGAAAAAATGCTGTGGAGAACCCTGCATGTGCTGCTGAAGTTTGATGGATTGGAAAGGATTATATTGCTTGTGTTTTAAGCAGAGCATTCAAGCAGACCATACAAAAACCATGCAGGACAACTCCTCTCCAAACAATAAACAATAATGCTTAACTAAACGCGCAACTTTTAAAACGTTTATTTTTTTGTCTGCAGTCGATGATAAACACAAATCCCAGTTTGAGGCCCTCTGCATCATCACTTGTCCACCATCCACTTCTTTGCCCCAATAAGTCATACACACAGCTCAAGAAAGAACTGAACGTTGCCAAATTCCAGAATGCTGTATTGTCCAGGTAAGTACCAATGACAAAATCGCACTTGTTCTTAAAAGTAATCTCTCTGTTTATACTATTTTTATTGCTGTTTGGTTTAATTCTCTGCACTTGGCAAGTGTTTAAAATAATGTTTGTAGAAGTGTGGACAACAGAATTTGAATTTAACTGAGTAACAGTATCCTGCTTTATAGCAAAGAATTGTTTTTCTCATTTAATTAAAAAATATTTTCCTTGCCCTTCAGGGAGCTGCAGCAGGCTAGAGATGCCACCGAGCAAGACACCCTGAAACCAATGTCAAAGGTCAACTCAAGACTCATCGGCAAGAAGATCAACAGAAGTATGAGTCTTACTATTTACTGAGAGTCTCTCATGATTACTGCAAACACTATGTGTAATTATTATATGTATATGGCCAGTTTGAGTTTCAATGTTCAAGCAGATTGAAGAGGGACTCCAGGTTCAAATTCAGTTCTGTGATCCACTCATTTTTCAATAGAAAGACTCCTTATGAAAATGGGGAAAACTATTTACAAGTCTCTAACCTCACCTTAAAATGGTGTAAAACTTCACTGTGTTTGATACCCTTCAAGTGCAATTTTTCTTAAAATCAAAATCAAAAATGTTTAAGACGTCACATTTCAAATCTATGGTCTACATTTTTCTGCAAAGAATTTTTAGTTCATTCCTGAATTTTGATAATTTCAATCAAAAGCATTGTTTTTGACCTTTTGACTGGCTTAACTATTCCTCTTTGTAATGTACAGACCTGTTTAATTGTGCTGTCTGATGAGGTAATGTTTTAATATTTCGTTCTGAAAGAGTATTAAAAAAAATAAACATTTTACACCATTTTAGCAAGAGGTTAGAGACTCGTAATATTTCTTCACTTTCATACAGACTATTTATTGGAAAATGAATGCATCACAAAAAACTGAATTTGACCTTGGAAGCCCCTCTTTAAGAAAAGTTTCATTGGTAATAGCATGATTACAAAAATTAAATGCTAACTAACTGTCAGACAAAAAAAATAATCCAGTACAGAGCTCTGGAATTGCATCTAACTTCATCTTACTTCATCTTACTTCACAATATTTTGAAGAAAATTCATATAAAAGAAATAAGTATTTTAAATATGAAATAAAAGTTCAGTTGTGCCACTTTTTGGTAAACATGCAGTTACCCATTCCTCCGTATTTGAGACAATCTGTTTGTCTTAATTTGAACAGGTTAGTTTGATAACATCTCTTAAAAAGCAGGGGATTTGAATGATTGCACTCAGCCAAAACCCGACTTAATGTCTTTCTTTGGATATTCTACTTGTATGAACAAATTTGAAAATATCTCTCTGATTATGGACACGATTTTTAATGTAATTCTAAATATCCCTCTGACTGTGTACAAAATCTCCCCGATTGCAAGATGCCCATTTGGCAGCTCTGCATCTTCCAATGAGATGGTGTTACTGCAAATCTATCCCTTATTGAACTACCACCATGACATAACCTCAAGTCAACCCTCATAACTGTTAATTTCAACAGCGTGTAACTTTTATCGAGCTCCTTTGTACCAATACTAAATTCATATATTTATTTATTTTTTTGAAAATGAGCTTTAGTTTTTTTCACAAAATGTTTTCTTCTCTTTGAAAACTGCAGTATGTTTTAGTCCGATCATAGTTAGAATTGTTTAAGATAGGTTGTCAATATGCACTGACAAATATTATTTTTTAACTTTTAGATTAATTTTTAATTTCTTTAGGATTTGAATTTGGTTTTGGGATTTTGAATTCTCTTTGCTTACACTATAGACACTATACATGTAGTTGCCATGCCATCAAAGAAAGTAAACATGTGTTTGGTTTTGTCTTTTGCCAAAAGTTATATGAATTTAGGTCAGATTAAACAATATGCAGCAGTTAGTTGATTTGTTAATTGACTTCATTTTGGAACATGAAATTAAGGTTGCACATTGAAATTCATCAATATTTTAAATGTATCAATTAATCAGGTGTAATTGGATTCCGTCCATTATTAATATAACTAAGTTGGAAAAGTTACACCAAAAATTTAGGTGAACAAACATTGGGAGCAGTTAGGTTGCTAAAATGAAGAATGACATTCAATTCAAATCAAATGTAAATAACTTCTTAGTTTCTTTTCATTTGTAACAGTTCGTTTTACATACATGTTTTAGTATATCATAAATCATAGTAATTTTAATAAAGATGTATATACAAATTTACATCAAGCAAAGAAATTGTTTTCTTTTCCCTGAAACTTTATATGTAACCTTTATTTCAATGGAATTTATTAATAATTTGTACCTAATTTATACTGCAAGGTGCCCTGGAGCTGGAAATGTTTTCTACTTTTTTAATATTAATTATGGAACCGGAATATGAAGGGATGAGTCGAAATGAACATTTTTGAAGATTTGCATTACATTCTTGACCTATCCCTGAGTCGGTTCAGCAGGTGACAGTAATTTTGATTGAAACAGAAAAGTTTGATTCTCAATTTATATTAGGTAAACACTCGAGTTCCGACACCCCTATATACTTTCCTTATCCAATTCATAAACCTACCCCACCGTGTAAATCACGAGGGGTTTATCGGACCCCCACCGCATAACCTTTTATGGTCCACCTTTTCACTGTTACGACCCGAAATGTAATACATGAATCCTTATTATTATTGGTCATGAATGGTGAGTGAAAAAGTGGCAGTTGGATTCGGAACATCCAAAGGATGGTCTAGCCAGAGTTTGGCTACCACCGCCCTCCATGCACATGCCTGGAATTTCATCTTGGGGGCAAGACCATTATTTTTCATTGTGCAAAAAGGACACTTCCAAAAGAAAATCTAATCTACGGCTATGGGAAACCTTTGAATGGGCACCATTTCTACGAACGACCAGTGGCAACAGAGGCCGGCGAGGTCTCTGTGTAATTCCAGGCGTGAAGAAATGTGGACTTCCGCCCTCTCAAAAACTGGTGGGTCCCGAGTTTTAATATTTAACCGCATAGACATGCCATTTGAAGCAACACAAAGACACGCTCTTTTACGTATCCCGGTAGCTTCCACTGGGCATGGCACTCATGCCGCGATCGTTCGTCGTTCGGGCGGGCTTGGTATTGTGTGTCGAGCCTTTATGACCCCCTGACGACCATTCTACTTTATTTTTACCAAAACAATGTTGGGAATCAAGGTGCTCATCCATATTCAAGAGGTCCTGTATTTTCCTCCAATCGTGACCTTAGATACGCTGTATGCAAATTAGTAGTCTGTGTTTGGTTGCTAGGTGACGCTGGTTGCTACCGTTTGCTAGCGCTAGGCGCTAGATCACAGTGTTGTGTGTGTGTACTGCTGCTTTGGTGTGTGTGTGATTACAGAAAGTTCGCGCATTTAGACTAGACGTTATTGGATTCGATTACTTCAACCAGAGAAGCACACACCTATTTCTATTCCGTCCAAAAAGTAAGTAAAAACGGGTAACATTGTTCATAAACTTCAGTATTATAAAAATGATGTCGTTGTTGAAAAGTTATAATATTCTAGTGTATAGTTTATTGTGCAGTAAAATGTTTAACATTCTTTCATTTGTCGATGTTGTAACTTGTAAGTTGCAGGCTATTTTATTTTTTGGGTGCGCGACAAACATCGACTCCATTTTGTTGGAAACTCTGTTGGTAGTTAGGGAGCAAGCATGTGGTGAAAACATTCTGTTTTACCAAGGAAAACCTTAAATTATATGCATTTTCAGTGTTTGTTAAATTTACTAACGTTTTGCTCACGCTTTAGTTGACCACCCTTCAGAAAAATCGCAGTCACAAATTCACAACCTCGTCTAACTAAAAATTAAAAACTCTGTGAAACTGACCTTTGTCACTCAAGGACTAAGTTCATTAGGACCCAGTGTGTCTGCGTCTGGAAGTTCTGGAACTAAGGTTTTGTCAGTAGACCACATGTCTTTAATAAGTACAAGAAATTATAAAGGAGTGTACTGCCTATAAATAATTGTATGATATTCATTTTATAATTGACTTATTGTGAATGGACTTTGAGTTTGACAGTAATTGTTGTCACAAAATTTCAGACTGACCAGGGATCAGGTTGGCTTAGGTAGTGATGCCCCTACCTTTCACCTAGGTAGTTTAGTACTAGTCTGTTTTTAATCCCATTTCGAATGGAGCCTCGCATGTGGATTGGGTTTTCAGTCCCTACCTGATACGGATAGTGATAGGCTGATTGCATGGGTTTTAACTGTTTGGGTTTTTTCTCCCACATCTAAAACTAAAAGTAAAACTGAACAGTTCATGGTAGACTTCTCTGCACAGCACATATATGTACATGTATCTTAACTTCAGGCCTTTGGGTTACTGTGCAATTTAGTTACTTATGGGGATCTCTTCATTTAATAACCATACATGCATATTAAAACAAACAAAAATAAATACAAAACTTGTGTTGAGCAACATCTTTTCAATAAACACAAACGGTTACAATTTTGGATGTTCAGTCATTGAACAAATTCTGTTTTCTGCCCATTAAATTCAGTTTGTTTAGATGGTTTGATTAGATACTTTCTTGGCACACACATCTTGAATTATTGAACCCCATTTGTGTGTGTGGTGGTTAAGAAATGACACAAAAGATTGAAAGAATACATGGACCGCTGGTATCTTTTTGAGTCAACATGAACCTTGGCCACTGGCAAATCAGGAATGTAACACAGGTGTTGAGTCTGATAGGTCTAATAAACGGAATCAACTTGAAATTGTGTTCCAGTGCATTTACATTGAATTTTGTTTGGAAGCATTATCATAGATTTGCAAACTACAGCTGGTAATTTGTGTATCAAAAGATTAATTAATTTTTTTTATTTTTTTATTTCAGTTTGAACCACAGACAAAAAAAATCAAAATGACTTGGGAACCAACATTGCCACGCCAGCCCATTGCTGCGATGTACAATGGCCCTGGACCAGGGACAGTATCTCCTTCCTGGTGGCACAGGTACCATGAGGTCCGATCCGCGTAAAAAGCAGTTCCCTGCATTCAGCTTTGGCACCAGACACCGTGAATTCACTGACGATTGCAGCCCCGGCCCTCGTTACCTAATTGACTCACGTCTCACAAGGGCAGGAAAGAACGGAGACCCACACTTCTCTTTGTACAGCAGACCCAGGGATGTACGTGTGTTCAGTACTCCAGGACCTGGGCGCTATTCACCTGAGAAGGCTGGCCAGAATGCCTACAGGAAGGCAGCTTCGTACTCCTTTGGAGCACGAACAAAAGGAAGCAAACATGATAAATCACCAGGTAAATTAGAACATCTCGTCTGTAATTTGTGTATTTTTCTCATGGAATATAACACACCACTTTTTTTTTTTTTTCATTAAAACAGTTGACTATTTGTAACATTTTTTTGTAAAAAGCTTTTATTGTTATAGCTTCTATGCGTAGAGATTTTCTGGCATTAATGTACATTTTGTGGTTGGCTGTTGAGCATTAGTGATAACATTTAAATTTGGTCAACTCATGTAGCAGTATACAAGTAGATCTGGAAAGCCATATTTAAGTGTGAATATATTTAGAAGATAATAATTTACCAAGTTTTAAAATTTGATGTCCTTAGTTGCTAGTATGTGTACGTGTTAATCATGTATCGTTTTTTATGTCTTGTTCCTTCGCCTAGCACCCAACAATTACTCTCTGCCAAGTATTCTGGGCGGTAAATCTAGTGCTGTTAACTCCGCACCCAACTACTCCATGACCGGACGCAGTAAGATCGGTGCAGTCGACGAAGATCTATCCAAGACCCCTGGCCCTGGAACATACAGAGTGGTAGAGCCTTCAATTTACAAGAAGAGAGATCCCCTTTATTCCATGACAGGAAGAAACACTATGCCAAGTGACTCAACACAAAAGCCAGGTCCGGGTGGACATTGCCCAGAAAAGGTAACTTGGAAGTTACATATTCAACAAACAGAACACACATTAAAAAATGATAATAATTTGCTGCGTGGCATCAGATCGTAAGATTTGTTCAGAATGTACTCTGTCAGATTTTCTTAAAATTAATAGAGGTTCCCTTTAATCTCTACAAACTAGTGACCATTGTTTTTCCTTTGTGGATAATTCTCCTTCAAATAATGTTGAGAGCTTATAAGTCTAAATTTGACATGACATATGAAAAGGAAGACACATTATTATGTTCTTATTATCAGCACCACCGACAATTGCGTTGGTTGCCCCTTGCTTTTGTGTACAAGTACTCGATTGTAAAGTTTCAATACATATTTGCATTTTCCTTATTAGAAGTGCTCTGAGGGGGAAACTACCAACTCCTCCAAGAAAAAAGGATCACTGTTTGAGGTCTTTTTCAGCACAACACCAAATACCAAACATAAATCAATCTATCCCTTATATGTTATTTTTTCAGGTTGTTATCAACAAACATCAAGCACCAAAGTTCTCTTTTGGTGTAAGACACTCAGAGTACACAACGCCGATGATTTCAGAACCCTCTGATTAAATTGGTCTTATCATTAAAAAAAGGTGAGTACATCAATCAAGAGATTCCAGAGGATTTGAAATGTAAAAAATTAGTGAATTAGAGGGATAGCCATCCAAGGACGAGCCCAGTTGCAACCACTTGGAAAGTTGTGTTGCTCTTGCATTGGTGTCCATTGTCCCGATCTTATAGACATGATTCCAACAATTTGGGGAACCGGGAGTCATGGCTTTAACATGCTACGGGGACAAAAATCAAGCATTGTAGTGGACCCTAAGCAAGATTTCCATAAGCCCATTTTCAAAACCATTGCTTGGGCTTAGGCTCTGGCATAAGCTTCGTCAATTATTTTGGTACAGGTTTTCAATCATGCGGACTGAGCCTAAGCTAAAGCCGCGGGTTCGAGAAGGGCCATAGTTTGTGATAGTGATGGAAGTAACTTTATTCTTACTAGAGAAGTTACCCCTCTCTAAGGTGCCTCAGTAGGCAATGTCAAATATCACACCTTCAGTGGGATGTTAAATAATTACAAGTTCGGCAATTCAAGCTTGAATAGTGTTTGTGACCTCATGCATGATTCAATTTCCGTTCGATTGGGTGGAACCAGAAAAGGGAAATCAGTCAACACACCACTTTCCTTCTTTTATTGTAACCATGGAGAAAATAGTTTTAGTTGTGTTTTAAGGGGGAAACGTACAGGATTGTTTTATTTATTTTGTATTTCTGTTTTTTCATCTTCTTTCAGGTAGCTTTGAGAAATATTACTACACTCTGCAACAAACTGCTTTTAACTGCCCTTTTTCTATGGCCTAGCTCTCCTGTGTGGACTTATGGAAACTTGAAAGGATTGATCCAGTGGACTTCATAGCATTTAACCGGATATGTTTTTTTTGTTATTGCAACAGGCCTGGAGTTACATGAAGGCCATAGCCTCCAATGCCATTGTCTTGGCCTCGGTGCCCTTTCAAAAGCTTCTCATAGACTTTAAGATCTTCCAATGGAAGTGCCCTGTGCAAAATGAAAATGGCCTTGCCCTCTCAAAGATAAAATTCTGTTGCAATTTTTTTCACATGACTTGATCCACAGTACTGTCATCCGATTCTTAAAATCACTATGAGATTAATCCGCTGGAGTGTAAGCTGGGATTTTTTGTATAAGTCCGCATGGTATTGTTATTAGATGGCTACCTCAAATTTGAAACTTTTTTGTTTAATTAAAACAAAAATCATGGTTTCCACTCTGTTAGAACTATCACATTAAAATTCTGTCAAGTAACCGTGTTGAATGGATTGAAATATAATCTTTTACAAACCAAAACCAAACCCATCATGACAATTTACGATATTTACAGGTTGAAAGCTATGTAAGTTATTTTTGTATAAAACATTGACTCTTACCAAAAATTAATAGGCCAAATCTGTCAATAAATTTTAGAAGCAAAACACCTGGGTATGTACTTATGTAAATAGATTTTGTTTTTTGTTTTTTTGTGGTAAATTTAGTATGAGGAATTTATGTGCATGAACTTTGAAAAAAGTTATTTCAATAGCGAAAAACAACCAATAATTTTGCACAGAGGAGCTTTTTAATATTATTAATTTGATAGATACTGTAATTTTTACAATCTTAAATCATTTTGTATAACTTGTCGTGCTAAACGTATTCAATTCAGGTGCTTTACCAAACAATGAACAATCCTTAAAGTATCATGTTTCATCCACCGAATCTTTGCTTAGTAAAATTTTAAGGAACTGGAGGTCGCTTTTTCATAAGAATTGCAAAATGCTGTGATAGTATTGGAAAACATATTTTTATTGCTGTACATAGAACTATTTTAAGCACATTCCGTCCTTGAAATGGAAATTGAATCCTTGACAAATTCTTAAGAATATGTATATAATTTTAATAATCATGTCACCAAATGTAATCAACTGAAACATGCATTAAGTGATTTAATAAAACAATACAATTTTATTGTACATAAAGAATAGTTGCATTGTGTAATTTGGGTTCTCATTTTTTATGTCATGTTGAAATAAAAAAAATGTTTCAAATGGTTAAAGTGAAGGAAATATATTGCATAAAGTGCTCTTACAATGGGAGTCTGATGAAATTGCAAAAGGCATTCATAACTTTTTTCATGCACATGCATTTACTGTGTTGTGTTGCCACACGTATTCTCTGTAAAAGCCATATTGAAGGACTTATATACCTTGTTACATTTTTGTGTCTAATTACACCACCTTTCACAATTAGAGTAGAACGGAATTTGTGCAATGTATCGTAATTTTATTCACAGACAAGAAATAATGTGGTAACACCTTGGATCATAAATAATGGTGATGCCAGCGGATTAAATAAGGTTCATGCCACCAATAGTTTATTATTACAATTAATAAACAAACTTTTTCAAAAGAATAAATACATAGTACATTAAAAATGAATATTTCGAAAGTAGAAATCAACATTTGAGAAGTGTAAACAAACCATAAAGTTTTCTTCAAGTTATTTCATTTAGAAATCGGTGTTTCACAACAACCTCTCCATTATAGAATACATGTGCAAATAACAAAAACTTATTTGGAGGGCTATCTTGGGTTTCAAATTTATTTCTTTTCCCTTTCTTTGCGAAGTAAGATTTACTTAGACCTATAACATCTGTTTTAAACAAGATAACATGCACAACATCGATTTAAAAGCAAAACGGTAGCAGTTATTGCTATACAGTATATACTTTAGTTTTAAGTTTCGTAACGAAATCAAAGCAACAGTTTTGTTTAGAGAATTAATCCTATAATTGAAATGATTAACAAAAGATGCTACATGTACATGAACTTTCACATCTATTTTTTTTCACAAAAGACATCAAAAGTAAAACTTGTACATGTACTATCATTGGGAAGTTTTAAAATCTGGCAAACTGCCCTTATAATAACATAACACAATTACAATAGTATTAGTTTACCATCAACAAAAAATCAATACAAACCCAGGGTGCAATGGCATATGTTTTTTTCAGTCGATTTGCTTTTTCCACAAATCCAAAAATACATTCAATAACAATATAAATATCATGCAATAAATCCTCAAAATACATCTGTTCTAATAAGCAATATATTATCATTCTTTTAAATAAACATCAAATCTTCAAAAACTCAGTAATCAATAAATTATCAATTTACATGTAACAAATCAGTCAGATAATTTTACATTTTGAAAGCTGTATCTAGATCATCTGATACAATTTGTATGCATCATATGTTTTACTGCAATTTCATTTAAACACATTTCCAATTTAGCCTTACAAATTTGTTGTATGAAGCCTACAATGTGTTAATCATCAAGTAATTGGTGACACATCAGTGTTTAATCAAAAAATCCGTACACCGAATCCGAATCAAACCATGACAGGTCTACTTCTTTGGCTTTGCCAGCAGTCTTATCTTTATCTTTCTTACTACCTTGGAAGGAGTCCTTAATTCCCTTCACCTTGAAGATACGGTTTGGAGCCTTGCGAGTGTTGTCAGATGCTGATGACGTCTTTTTCTTTGGCTGGTGAAATTGATATTGAATTTTGGGGAAATAAGTTATGCTTTCCACATTGGCAAACAAGTAAAACATCTTTCATCATAGTTTGATACTGTTTGGTGGACTGACCAATGACTGAAATTTATTCAAATTACATTTGCACTAGATATTTTATGTAGCAAAAATAGATCAGTCAGCCACATGGGAAGACATCTGTTTATCTTACTTGAGATCTATGATCCAGCGTATTGTTACACTTGGGAGGCAGCTGCCCTTCAATGCGCTAACCCCTTAAACTCAACATTTGTGAAGCGGAAACATTTATTATCTTGTCATCCTACAAAAAATGCTTTCCTTGCAAGTAATTTTGAGGACATGCTTGCCGTTTTCTCTCTTGATTTCCAATTATTCCAGCACCTTGAGACTCACCTTTGCCCTGCTGCTTGGATGCAAGGTGACATTATGGTCCTTCTCTGGGTACAGCTCTTTGAAGCGATTCACTTCAGCCTGTGTCATTTCAGAGGGAGTATCTACCTGTGCTCTCATCTTTAATGATAAACAATAAAACTTATCTCAAATCAATAGACCCCTTGCATATGATGTCACAAGCCCCAAACAGCACCCTCAATGAGGTCAGTGAAGATCTATCATTGGCTGAGAGTTGTGCACAGTGGTACATGCATGCATGTTTCCATTGTTTTACCTCAGCAATGGCCGCCAATGCGGGGGGTCTATTACATAATTTAAATTTACTTGTGATTATGTAGACATTCTAAACACAATTTATTCTTTTTAACCATTATTACAGACAGATTAAATGAAAAGCTAATTGTCCTAAGTGTTATTCTTTCAAAACAATAGAATAACTTTATGTTGTTTTGTTTTCCATTTCTTACAAAATCATGAACTTGTTAAAGAACTTGTTTGATTACTCATCACTAACCACAGTTACCTTTTTATGTTTGAGATAAGATTTCCCTTTCTGTGAATGTTGGTTTTGTCTCGGAGGAGGTCTGGCAGGAGGAGTATGTGATGCTGATGCTGCCTCATGGGAAAACTGTGGACTTTGGCCTGGCCGGGATGGAGTTACAAGAAGTGGCTGGACAGACTGACTGGGTCTCTTGCTTGATGAAGTCACAAGCCGTCTTTCTACTTCACTTAACTGAACAAAAACAACAAAACAATAAATAATATCAACCTAAGAAAAGTAGTATAGAGCATTGATGTCTGGCTGTTCTTGTTTTGGAGGAGATGGAGAAGAAATTGTCACCTCTTAGACATATGTGTGCTTGTTGATGTAAGGATAGCTCCAAAGGAGAAGGAAAAAGTCCAGAAAAATTATGACTTTGCCAGAGAATGTTGTGAGTTGTGGCAAGTGAATATCAAGGTTACCCCTGTGGTGGTTTGGGCAATTTGCACCATTCTGAAAGCACTCGTTGAGATTGGCACAACTATGAGAAGTCTTCTGCAGAAGGTGGCACTCGTTAGTACAGCAAGGATCCTGCGAAAGACCCACAAGATCTATGGCTAAGGGATGCAGCCTGGCTCGAGAATTTACCGTCACAAAGGAAAAAATATTTTATCTTTTTTGCCTGCCGTATTTCTCCATGGCATGATCAATAGTTATTCTTATTTAAGAATAACAGAAGCTCTTTTCTTTCTACAAGTTCATGTTTTTTAGAAAGGAAATGCAAAATGCTAAATTGTATTAAATTGACCTCAATCTCCATCAGCTGTGAGCTAGAGGAATCTGACATGCAACCATCAGCACTGTCTTCTTCTTCTGAAGCAAATACCACATGTCTTTTCCTGGGTACACTTTCTGCTTGCCCCTTCAAGATGCTGTGCCTCTGCGGGGTCTTCATGCAAGGGGTTACCATCAAGGGTTTGTCTGCAACAATAACAGTTTATGCAGTTGGATTGACTTTAAAAGTCTAGACTAAACAAACCATCTGTTAATTGATCACAAGTCTTCTGGGAGTACATTTTCCTCCATATGGCATTTTTAGATTTGGGTTAATTTCTTTGAAGAAATCTGTTTATCAGTTCAATATCCATTCAATATCACTGATTGAATTACATTTTCTGTATAAATCAAATCTAAGAGGAACTTATTCATGGAATACTGCCCTCACTCAAAAGGTGTAGCGTAGGCCTATTTATTGCTTGTTTAATTTTCCGAATGAAGTGACACTACACTATTTCCAAAGAAGCTTATCTGAATCTAAACAGTACCAGTGGAAGAAGTGTCTAGCAATGAATGTTAAAATATTTGTTTGTACCTAATATCGAGAAGGAGAAACAATAACCTAGTTTTTTTTTTAGTTTTTTTTTACAACCATCAAAAGCTACAATTTCAAAAGTTTGGTGATCAATGTTTATTTACAAAGAGAATAGCATTTGTAAATTCCTTTCTGAACTGTCTGCACATTTGTTTACATTGCAACTGTCTCCAATCATTGATACAAACCTGCAGCTGTCAGAGGAGTTTTAGGAGTGTGAGATTTGTTGGCAGGATGTTTTGGGGTAGAAGCCGAGGCAATGGGGTGTTTCGCTTAGGAGCAATAGGGCTGACACCAGTCATTGGTTCACTCAGAGAGACACTAGTGGCACTTTGAAGCTTTTTCAGCTCATCCTCCTGAAACAATGCAGTGGTTAATGATTGAATGTGAACATATGGGCGAATCACAACACATTGTAGTGTGTCATCAAGAAAACTTGGACTAATTTCCCCACAGTGGTCATTTCAGAATCGGTATTACTACATTTGGCAATTGATTTGGGGTTTTTTTTAATTGAAAGTTTATACAATGATTCAAGGCAGCAGGGGTTCCAACAGGGTTTCTTTTTCTCATTATCACAATGAATACAGATATGATGTATACCATTGGTATGCAAGTGCCTCTTCTTTTGGGCCAGTAAACAAATTTCTCTCCAACCCCAATTAATTGACAGGCCTATGTACCAAAGTACATGTATGACCCTACTGGATCACCAGAGTAATCCAGTCAAGCGAGTTGGTAAATGTACCTTTTCTTTGAGGTTCTTTTTCATTAGCATTATGCTTTCACTGTGGCTGCTAATCTGTTTCTTGGCTTCATCTCTCTCAGTCTGTGCTTTCACCAGCAGATCTTTCAATCCTTGTACTTCCTTGTTTAAACTAGTCATTTGCTCCTCCTTCGTGAAGTAAAGTGTGTATTGTAAATACACAGATGTAAAGCATACAATTTTGAAGAAAACGTTATTTTTATACAGATACAGTATACCAATAAAAAGGATCCAATTTTGTTTGATTCTTCAACTGATATATTTTGTTATCTTAACTGGAGCTCATGTTGACAGTTGATGTTGACATCAAAAGTCCAACTTGATTAGTTTTAAAATACCTAGTTTCCTATCTAGAGATGTTTGGAATGGAATTGGTTTTTGGCTGAATTATACAATATAAAAAAATTACTCAATGATTGTCAAAAAAAAAGAAAAAAAAATGGAAAACATTTATACAGACAGCTGTCCAATGTGTTTGCTACACAATTGAGGTAATGTAACCCCCTCTGATATTTCCCCTCACACAGCAAAATTCCACACACAAAAAGTCCCAATGTACAATTTTTGAAGAAGCTCATACCTCCATAATCTTATTCTGTTTCTGTTGCTCCATGTCCTTCTTCAGTTGTTTGATCTCTTTGTCCTTTTGCGCAACCATTCTCTCATTCTCAGCCTATAGAAAATTAATTCAACTAGTTTAACAAAAAAATGATCAGTAGTCTTTATAAAATATACAAGCTCATACACAGATGCAGTTTGTCAAAAAAGAGGGAAGTACCAGGCCTGACACATCAAGATGTTTTTAGATTTTTAACGGCACAACTGAGAAACTAAAAGCGAGGAAATCAGCTAATTAGCTGAAAAGTTGCATGCATGTATACAATAACGCCTCCCAAAAGACTACAGGGCTTCAAATTGCCAATGGTGTATTCAGTATTAAATTGTTTGAATGAGCAGAAAAGAAAAAAAAACAATACTAAAGATAGATGGCAAGATTTTATCACAAAATGAGCTCCTCTTTGTCTGCAATAATCATGTACTTGACCTTGTATTTATCCAGTGTTGAGCTGACTTCAATCATTTGTAATTCGCAGGCCTGTTTGGCATCACCATGCTCTTTGATTGCAGTCTCTGTTTTCTTTCTCAACGTTTCTGCTTCTGCCTCCAGAGTCTGTAGGAGGTTAGTCTTGTCATGTAGGAGATTAGTCTTGTCAGATGTTTCCTTCTGTGCCTCAGTCAACTAAAGAAAGAAAATAAAATGTGTGCTTGGTGCAGCAACTTAGCGAGTTGAAAGTATGACAGAAGATGAAAATAAACTGGCTTTTAAGAGATAGACGTTTACACAGCTCAAAACAAAATACTTAAATCATTGTATGTCATTTCTACAGTGTACAAGTCTATAACCTCAGAATTGTACAAAACAATACTAAAGATGGTGACAAAGTGGAATGGCATAAGTGTGCAAGAGCTGAAAATAGCGCAATTGAAAGAGAATAGGCGATGGCGGCTACCCCAGGAATGCGCCCCCAATACAATCTTAGGACGAGGCGGCCACGGACGAAAGTTTATGCCGAATGATGATAATGATGTACACATGTAGAGCCCAGTTAACAGTGGACATGCCCTTATCCTGGTCGCTATTAAAAAGCAAACAAATAAATGTTCAATGTTTTACTGTTTCCCAATTGAAAACTTTGGGATTGCCCAGTTCTAACTCTGATCACTCTACTTATCCCCTTACTTTTGTTTTCAGCTCCTCGAGTGCGGCTCTCTCTCGTTGAAGACCTTCAGTTACTGAAGTAAACTGAAAAAAACAAAAACAGTTCTGATTATTCAGGGCCAAGAAATGTATTGTATTTGTCAAGGGGATTGTTCTGGTAAAGACACTTTTCTTACATATAATGTTTATTCAGTCAAGTACATTTGTTTAATTCAGCTCCATTTTGACTGGAAACTGACATGAACTGATTTTCAGACACTATTTCTGTTTCGGCTTGCAATCAAGCCATTTTATTACATCAATGTCATACCTTTGTTGATATTTCCTCTAGTGCAGTTTCCTTCTTCTGTATTTCTTCTGTTGCCTCAGTTACCTATTATTTCGGAATAGAGTGACATTGCAATAACACTGTTATTGTTAAGAAATAATCAATCTAGAATACAATTTTTTAAATGTAACTGCAGTGACATTTTGAAACAACTGTTTGACTATTTATTCCCAGTAGACAAAATATAAGTACCTGTGTTTCTGCAGATGTGGTAAGCTTGGTTTGTGTTGTCAGCTTTCCTTTCAGTGTTTTCATTTCTTGTTGAAGGTCTTTCAACTGCTTTGTCTTGGTGGTGAGTTGGCTATGCAAGGTCTTGTTCTTAGTCTCCAGGCTGGCTGACTGCTTGTTTAAAGCAGCAAGATCCTTGTTCAAGGTGTCAGACTGTAAAGGTTGATGAAATGAATTTAACGACTTAACTTGTCCGAATCTCTTACTGTAAACTGTACCTTTTCTGAGAGGAATTTTTTATGTTTCAACGTAACAGAACGTCACTCAAGTTTAAATTTCTTGTCAGCACAAGAACAGTAGGCCTATATTCATACAAAATAGTTCCATGGTACTTCTGCACTTTTTATTGTACATACCAAGCAAAATCTTCCTTTGAATGAAGAAAGTGTTTTCCTGTATGTATTTTTTCTTCTGACAGGAACATAAGTTGTGTAGTTTCAATCTCTAGTCTGACAAAAATAAACATACTATTATGAGATTGTATTGTTTTTATTTTTGTTGTTGGAAACTTCATACTTTGTTTTTTTCTTCTTGTAACTCTTGAACCGAAGTCATATCTTGTTCCGTTTGCAATTCTCTGAGATTGTTTATCTCTGCCTCCAGCTTCTTGGTTTTTTCTACAGCACCTTCAAGGTCCAATTTCTCCTGTTCAGACGTCATCTGCAAAGTCTAAAGGACGAAAAACATAGTTCTATCAACAAATGTTTACAGCTACTTGAAATTGGCACTGCTCAGAAACACAAGTTGACCTGTAAATATCTGAACTGTAGTACAATATACCACAGTACATTAATAGAAGCTACTTATACATCAAATTTTTAAAATTTAAAACAAAATAAACTATTTTACAAAATTTAAATGAAAATGTTCAGTTTGCCAAAGGACTTTAGGAATTAATGAGCTGACGTACCTCAAGTTCATTAATTAGCTTGTTCAACTCCTCTCCTTTTGCCTGAAGTTGAGAATCCAGGGAGTTTACTTTATCCTGAGAGGTCTTCAGAAGCTCCGACAGCTTAATGCTTTCAGCTCTGTAGCAGATTAAGGATTTCAAAAGATTAAATACACACTCAGGGAGGAAGTCATAACGTTTGATTTATTATTATCACATTTATGGAAAACTGTCTTATTCAACATAAATTTTGAAACCATTCTTTTTGTTTGTTCACTATCTACCTAAAGTGCTTGTTAAATGAGTGCAGTAATACTACAGGCAAACAGCCCCCTGCAAATGATATCATCATTCATTTACTTAGTGTGCCCTTTTTTTAAGGGTGAGGTGGTATCTAGAAATGCTGCAGTATGCGTGGTCTGTGTGCATTTAGTCAGTGGAGAAAGACATTTTACATTGTTATAAACTGATGGATGGAGGAAGTTATTAACATGAATGGTACTTTTCCCACAATTTTTAGAAGGATTACATATCCCCCTTTATTCCTCCGGCAGTTACAGCTTGTAAAGCTACTTTTATGGACCAAGTATGTCAAGACCACAAGCATTTAGTTAGGAATCAAGGTATTAAGGGTGTTACTGTTCAGCTTCTTTCTCTTTCTTGATGGAGTCCACTTTGTCGTAAGATGCCTGCTCTCTCTCAAGGACCACTTTGAGTTCATCTTTCAATGTATCTGATTCACCCTTTGAAAGTTTTCAAACCAAGAAGAATGACAAGTTTTAAATTCCTTGAGTTTTCATAAATCATTGTCGGTAAGTTCAAGGAAAACTAATGTCTCGCTCCTGAAAGTCCTGTATGGCATGACTGCAAACAGCACATCTAATAAAGATAAATAATAATAATAATAACTATAGTTCTTATATAGCGCAGTTTACAATAACGTATCAATGTGCTTTACATTAGTGCCTTGATCATTGGGTCCAATAACATTCCTGTTATCTTTCTCAGCTCCCTGGGGACTATACAGCCCTTAAACAGCCCGGGCTGCCTTGGCGCTCCGCAGGCTTTTTTAAAAACAGTATCAACCTCTACCCTTGCAGGTACCCATTTATACCCCCGGATGAAGAGAAGCCGTCTAGCTCAAGTACACAAGTGTCTTGACCGGGATTCCGGTGCACTAGACTACACTACAATGTTAAATTTATTCCTCTTCATGATTCGAAAAGGGTACACACACCAATACTGTGTCTACTTGAAATCCAAGCCTGAACCCCTTTCGCACTAGATGAAAGGGACATTTCCCAGGAAACTTGGTTGGCATTTCACAACTGAATTGCTAACTCTGGAAAACACCCATTTTCCATGAAATAGTTACCCTTGCTTTGGGAGCAGGGTTAAGCGAGATACTCCTGGGGTCAGCATACTGAGTGTTCATTCTTCCCAGGAAATTGCAGAGTGTGAAACGAACATGGTATGGTGGTGGGGTTAAAACTCCCCAGGAATTGCCTCGGGTTTTATTTCCTAGGAATTGGCTCTGTAATGTGAAAAGGGACTAATAGTTACCGCTTTAGCTTCCAGATTTTGTCTGAGACTCTGAATCTGATTGGAGAGTTTCTCCTTGTCGGTGGTGATTTCATGGATATGTTCCTGCAGGTTCTGGATGTTCTGCTTGAGGTCCTCTGTGTGTTTGTTGTGGCTTTGTAGAGCCTGCTGTAACTCCAGCTGTCAGTAGGATTCGTTGGGATATTAAAGACCACTAGCAATGGATGATTGATCAAGGGCACTCATCATTACACATTATTATTTTGTCATAAAGTTATAAAGATGACAAAGTATTGGTCTGCTTCTAAATTGGCTAATGCTTTGATATGCTGAATGGGGCTCCAAAAAGCCTTATGAAGGGTAATGTGGATGAAATCATGCATATATGCTTGATGTTGTATCCAATGAAAATGATCAGGTTTATAATTTAGTTAAGTTAATGTGCATGTAACCAGAATGTACATGAATAACAACAGGTCAAGTTAAAATTAAAATCATAGAACCCCTGTAGAAGTAACACTTTCAACAAACAAATTAAACAGTTTACAAACTTTTAACTTGTTTATTGGTCAGTTTAGTTATCATAGTATATGAAAGTTTACCTTTCCCGAGGCCAAAGTGTCATTGTCAGTTTGTAGTACTTGCTTGTCTTTATCAGCTTGCTCCAAATTGTTCACTTGGGTTTGAATTTTACCAAGTGCTCCAGTCAAAGTTTTCTGAAGAGATGCTGGAATAAGCCACAGAACAATGTTACTGAAATATGTAACTCAAGTTGTTTACCTGAATTCCATAAAACAGGGAGGAATAAATGACTGTGATCATTCGGAACAAATTAACATGAACACATTCAAACTCACAATTTTCTTCCTGCAGTTGTGTCAGTTGTAGAGTTACTTCTTGCTTCTTAAGCGTCAGTTGACTGATGTTATTTTCTTTTTCATTCAGTTCTTTTTCAAGATCCTTGAGCTAATAAGTGATAAAAACAAATAAAGAAGAGTAGATCCTTTGAAAGCCATAAACATGAACTGACAGATAATTAGAAGAAAAAGAAATCAAAGTCAAAGAGAAAAAGGACCCAATATTTTGCTAAATTAGATCAACTTACCACACAAAATTAATTTATCACCATATTTTGAATAGATTTTTTGTTTAAATCTTAGATCTGGAATCAGTGGGCCATTCTAGTACGTTATTTATGCCTTTTTTATCCATTTGATTTTAAAACCTAAAGTGTTTCGTTATTTCTAAACAGAATGCCCTGCTGTCCTCAAAAATTAAACAAAAAACCATTCATACACAAACTAAGAAGGGATTCTCCTAACAAAAACTGATTGATGAGAAACAGGTGAAGATTTTTTTCCTCCTACAAAGTCTCAGATATAAAATTTGACAGTGATATGAGAATATTTGTGAAACCTTAAAATGAAAGATTTGATATTAAATATGGGTAGGCCTATACTAGCGGTCTGATGTCTTTGCTCACCTTACGTTGTATGTCTCTAAGTTGACGGATTAGTTGTTCATTGTTCTTCAAATTAGAGTTCTTTTCAGTTTCCACTGAATGAAAAATAAAAATAAATAAAAAAAACACTTACAAAAATCAGCCAAATAAATTACTTAATTGACAGCAAGTTTCAAGGAAATGTTTGTGTAAATATACTTTTTGAAAAACCTATTATTTGAAGCATAAGCATCTGTTAAACATTGGATTTTCTGGCCTAACAACCTTTTCATTGGTCATTAATCCCCCAAAGTTTGCTTACTTACATGTCAGAATGAGGTCGTTCACCTTGTTAGTATGTAGGAGACTAAGATCCTTGAACATGTCACCCAATTCCTGTGGGTAGAGATGGCCACATTATTTTTAAATAATTTGGACACAAAATAAACCACTATAATAGTGTTAATTAACAATAATGTGATGACACATGTGGAATCCTTGGAAATGGTCTGAAGGAAAAGGCCTGTTTTGGTTAATGGTTTGTACTTTTTGTTCAATAGTTTATAAGGATCCTGTTTTAATGCAAAGTTCTTAATATTGGCTGTATGCAAATTAAAAAACAAAATTTAAGGGTGAAGCAGATTTTTTTTTAAAATTAAAAATTAAAGAGTGAAGCAGAGTTTGAAACAAAATTTAGAAATTGGCGACTATGAGTCAAAATACTTTAAAAGTTTAAAATACTTATCACTCCGGAACTGTTCGATTATTTGGTCTGGTTCCAGGACCCAATCAAAACCATATGTTGTTTCATTTACAATAGGAAACTTTCCATCTTTACGCTTCCGATAAAAGTCACGAACTAAAACCTCTACATATGGAAAGAGAGACATTTTCATGGTCGCATTACCACAATGGTGTTTATAGACAGTCAGTCATTGTAGGGCAAGTTTGCAGTTTAAAGGCAGGGTATACTTTTGTTAATTACTCTACAAGTTAATGACCATAAAAAACTTACTAGGTAAGGAGCACTGAAGAGCTGTTGATAGTATAAAACATTTTGTGTGAGAAATGACTCCCTTTGAAGTAGTGTAGTTTAGAGAAAGAGGTCATTTTAACCCCCACAAATTTGAATATGAGAAAGTCTTCAGGCATGAAGCCTTTCTCAGGCATCTGAAAGCACACAACTCTATGTAACAAAGGTGTTTTTTTCTCAGTATTTTCTTGCAACTTCGATGACCAATTGAGCCCAAATTTTCACAGGTGTGTTTATTTTATGCATATGTTGGGATACACCAAGTGAGGATAATGGTCTTTGACAATTACCAAAAATATACCCTGCCTAACATTTGATGGTGAAGGAATGAGGTTTGCAATTGTGTCTGATATTTCCCTCCATTTCTAGGAAAAATAAACAAATTTGTGGAATTGACTTGAAGACAATAATGTCAGATCACTTTTAGTTTTAGTGATAAGGCAAAAGTACACCAGCCCTTTTCTTTAGTGGCAGATAGCCCTTTAGAAGGAAGTGATCAATTTTGCCCCGCTTCCTATATTGTCATGGTCAAGGTTGTTGCTTGATTACACTATAATGGCAAATTAACCTCAAATGTGAGCTTTGATTAACCACTGTATTATTGTCTGATGAATCATAAATCTGTTGGTGGAGGAATGACGGAAAGTGGAAATTATGGAGGAAGACTTCAAAGGATGAAGGTGGGAACGGACTAGGAATTCAAGTGCGTTGCACACTCAAAAACTCAAATAAGTTAAGGGTTTTGTTCTTATGTGGGATTTGATGTGAGAGTGTTTGAGATTATTGCTAGTAACACTTATAAATGCATCAATTGCTCTTATGACAAACAAACATTTAATTCATAAGACTGAAAAGTAAAAATTTATTTTCTGATATAAATGAAATACCTCTATGTCTTCCATGTGCTGTTTTTCAATTGCTTTGAGTTCATCTTTGTCATTTTCACATTGTGCCATCCTGTCCTGAAACTTGCTTGTATAATCCTTCAATAAGTTGCACATATCTCTTGTTGACTCAATCCTACCACATAAACAATGATTGTGACAGGTAAATTACAACTTGTTGGCCATCTAGATGCAATATCAACTATTTATAAGGGCTATCAAATCATACCAGGCAATGTTAGCTCAATCCATAAGTCAACAGAACCCTGGCCTGAAAATTCATCTTTGAGAGGGCAAGGCCATTTTCATTTTGCAAAGGGCACTTCCTTGGGAAAATCTTAAAAGTCTATGGGAAACTTTTGAAGGGGCCGGGCACCAAGGTCAAGACCAGGGGCAACAGAAGCCATGACATCCGTGGCTTGCATTTAATTCCAGGCCTGGAACCAACTTACTCACAACAAAATCCATTATATTTAAACTCCAGAAAAACTACTCCACCTTTCTGATATATCTGTTCGGTTGTCCATTTCTTCTTTCAGTTTTCTGCTGAGGTTTTCATTTTGAAGCTGTTGGACACAAATTAGTACATAATAAAAGTTTAAGTCGATGAGTTCATATAAATTTCATAGTAAGATTATTTGTTAAGAGGTCTCATTACAGTATGTACATGTAATACAAAATAATTGGCTAGTGTAGAATGTGTTAATGATTTCAATACTTCATTAATATTTGACTTTTAAAGCTAAAAGAAACCCTTTAGATGAAACCCGAGTTTGATCACAAATAAAATCACAGAAATTAAAATTTGAGAGGACCTGCCAAGTTCACAATCAGCCACAGAGATGAAATGAGGTGTTTATACAGAGAGGGAGAGCATAATAGTACCTGCAACTCAAGAATTGATTTCTTCTGTGAATCTATCGTGAGCTGAGAATCTTGAATTTTTTTCTCCCTCTGCTTCAATTCCATCTCAGTTTGAACCTTCCAATTCCGGATTTTGTCTGCTTCATGGTGCAGGCGAGTGTGTAGCATGCTGAGACGATCGGACCCCTCAGACATGCTGTCAAGCTGCGAACTAGAGGACTTTTGCTGCTGTTGTAGAAATTGATGTTCAGGCATGGAAGCAGTTGCTTCGCACAGATTTGGTGTTGCTTGTAATGAATGTGTGCTGACTGAACTGGCTTGCTGTGATTGAGAGCTAGAGTCCTACAAAGTTGAATGAAAAGAATTTACCTGTTTTGTCAGGATCATGATGCTGAAAAAGGCATATTATTAATGAAAGACCAGTCGCCGATTTCATGAAACTTTACGCAACTGCGTAAGTCCACTTGCGCAACATTGATTGCAAGTTGTGCACCAGAAATCTTGCTCAAGTGGACTCATTCAGTTGCCATAGTTTCGTGAAATCAGCTACAGAGCTTGTTTTCACAAAGTGCTAAGATTCATCTTAAGATGAGTTGTCAATTTGCCATAGTGATTTGTGTTGTGACATCAGACTTTGCTTTAAAGCAATTACGATTGATACACAGTTAAGATCAATCTTAGCTCTCTGTGAAATCAGCCGAGGGAGTATAATTCTTTAGAACCTGTGGTAGTGTTAGCTTGTTATTGAAGGCTGATTCAATTCTGGGGAATTTGCTTCAAATTGGTACATACATGCACTCAGATGTTTTTAAATGCACTCAGATTTTTTTGAATGATTTAATAATTGCAAAAACCTTCCAGCATTGACCAATTTTTGAGCAACTTACAGCTGTGATAAAAAAAACAGCAGTCAAACCTTTAAAAATTGAGAAGCTCTCGTGTCTTTACTCAAGCGTGTATTAGACATGGCTTTATGGATGTGGTAAATTTCAGGTCAGATATGATATTGAGAATACAAAGCCTTAAATATCCTGTCTCAATATGCTTTCCTTTGGCAATTGACTGTGCATCCCGTTAAATTGCAAAATTTTGTTTCTTTCACACGTTTATAACATACACATGGGCACCCTAGGTTTTCTAAAAATGTTAAAGCGAACTTGCAAAGTCAATGAACAAATGCACACCTTTGACCTTCTTTATAACTAGCTAAACATACTTTTGTAAACAATGTTGCGGGCCAAATAAAGAGGTGTATGTTTGCCAATTGTAAGCTTTCATTTCCTTATCGATAACTTTGGATGAAATCTGAACATACATAAGTTACACCAAGTTTTTCTGGAAATAACACATTTTCATGGCTTTGTTTAACCCTATACCTGGAATATTGAAGGATTGTTACTTCTTGTAGTTTCTGTTTTACTTTCTCTTTCACCAAATATGAAAAAACTGTGTGATGCACTTTGACTTTGAGTGGATGGTTTGAAGAATGGCTGACTGTTGGCCACCTCTTCTTCCTGCCTTTGAGATAGCATCTTGCCCCTAAGTTATGCAGGCCTAATCTGAAGGGGGGAAAAGCAAAGAAACAAAGACAAAGAATTTCATACAATACAATTAAACTAATTAAAATGAAAAGTTAACTTACCTAACTTGAGTAATAGTATCAATACAGAGTATCTACCTCAACCTTTAAAGTAAACTCAATAGGTAAATTCACCTTAGCCTAAACTAACTTGTTTACTAAAACAAAGAAAATATTCAATTCCCGAACATATTTATTTCACCAAACCGCTGGTGGTCTGGTGGTAGAAATATCAAAGTGAAAAGAAATACACAAATACTTCAACAATAAACATGATGACACATTTTGTTCTGGTCTTGTAACTTGTTGGGTT
Organism: Pycnopodia helianthoides; assembly: GCA_032158295.1. NCBI lineage: Eukaryota > Metazoa > Echinodermata > Asteroidea > Forcipulatida > Asteriidae > Pycnopodia > Pycnopodia helianthoides. The sequence goes on along the minus strand of CM063250.1, from coordinate 10,958,906 downwards.
ACACACTAAAACTGTATAACAAGCATAAAATGGCCCCCACCAACATGACCAGTACAACCACCAAGCGTTTTTTTAAGCGTCCCATCACTCAGTTCAAGTTGTTGGACGTGTGGTTGGACCGAATTTTCCAAGCCCTTTTCCGTAATTTGCAAATAAGCAAAAGGCACAAAACGTTATGATTACTTTCTGCAAATAACAATAACATGTCACGAACTTTGGCCTACCTTACTTCATGTCAGTAAAATAAATAGGAGTTTGTGTCCAGATTGTCTGCTTTAGTTTAGGTTATGAATTTGAGGTTGATGTCTGTCACCACCGCCATGATTGCTCTACACGACGTCCGTCCCGTACACACTCGAGAAATACCAATTGAGTTTTACGTACATTGTTATGTTATGTTGTTGCAGACGATAATCATTATAGCAAATTTAAGATTTTGTAAGGTATAAAAGTTTGAACCAATCATAGTAGCTGTAGCATAATAATTTTTATGTCGGCCACCATCATTGGTCAAAATTATTGAAGCGGCTGTTGCATGTATCGATTCCTCTTCACACCGTAAACACGGTATTTTGTCTGAATGGATGTGAATGTTGTCTGAAACTTTGAATAAAGACAAAAATGCTCGTTTGAGGTTCGACACTTCCAAATACACGAGTGTGTTTGCTTGCCCCATCTCACCCATGGCGACGGGCACGCGTATGACTACGACTCTGCGAGTACGATGACTGAGTGACTCGAAATTATTAACTTTTGATATTGATTGGTTCTAAATTTCATGATTTATTTCTTTATACCTCGCAGTGTCTGGCTGTCTGATGCTGGCAGCATACTTTTAAACCCCATAAATCAGTTTCACACCTGAATGAACAAGGCGAAAAAAGCGTGTTTATCTTTAAAACAAAATAATATTTAAAGCCATGCAATGGTCGTACCATAATTTATGAAGGTAGATGTCCTAATAGAGTTTATACGTTAACCTTCACGATCATACTTTACGAGTATCATCGACATGTGTTGCTACCAGTGAAAATCGCTTATGTTTTTCATAAAAATCACAATTTCGTTTATTGTTTGTGTTTGTTTATTTATATATAGATTGATGAACACCAAATAAAGTTTAAACGCATCCCATGGATGGACCCCAATAGTTATATATACCAGTGTGAAAACCCCCCAATAAAATGAATGGTATAGTCCACCAATTGAGGGTGTATAAAAGCTGGATGTTCATTCAGGCATCAAAGCTTAAATTTTAACAAAACGAGAAAGAACGTAGCCGGCAAGGCGGCATGTCGTGTGTATTTATTTTCTAACGAAGTGAAACTTACGTGCGTGTGGGTGTTTTCTTTGATAGCAAGTGTCACCCAGTACATGTACTCACTAGAATAATTCCTGAAGAAGGCAACTAATTGGGTTGGTCAACAACAGTGTACCATTGGAGGAAAATAACTTAAAATCCGGTTCGCTGTCAAGTTGCACACCGTGTGGTAAATTGCGATGGCCGTTGAGGCTCACGTCTCTGGATTGTATGGCACAGTGGTGCTTATCTTCATATGCTGTTTTGTTTGTCAAGGTAGGTACTTCCATGGTACTTCCAAGCATAGAGAAAGGTTCCAAGTTACAACAAAGTTAGTTGTGAAGTTCACTCAGTTGCCATTTATATAATCGATTGTTTGCTTTTTTGTAGTAAGCTTTCATTATGATTTATGACATTTCTTTCTATAAGTATAATAGTGGTTTGGTAATAATTATTAACTATCATTCAAGGCAGAGTGAGTTGGTTGTGTTTTAATTTCTACCTCCGTCCATGGTTAATGCCTTTAATAATGGCAGCTTGTTTTAATGTTAAGTCAGAATGTGCATCTTATTCTAATCTAGAAATTAGAAAGAAGGAACGTTGAAGGACCATTCAATATTAGGCAGTAAGCAATATAGAGTGTGTTTTTAATACCGATTCGGAAATAAATGCTGTATCCGACCGCCACCTTTTCACTTTTTACATGACATAGGTGTATTAAACATTCCCGTTAACAGTTAGATCCTGTGTTCAGGTGGATTGCCCGACCGGGGCCCAATTTCATGGCTTTTCTTACCGCTGATTTCTGCGCTTGCAATCATCATTCTCCGTTTACTGCGCAAGCGCAGAAATCCAGTAACATGGAATACACGCGCAATTTAAGCAAAAATTCCCTACCCTGCTAACCCGTAAATTTAAAGTGAATTTCAGTGGCCAAAGTATAATGATGTAAGTCTTGATTTTAAAGTTATCAAATAGAGTAGAGCCGGAGGTAGACCCAGTTACAGTAACTGGTGTGCTGTACTCCTCTAAAAACATTTTGACATCTGTGGTCCTACCGCAGATGTCAAAATTAAAAACAAAAAGGAGTACAGCGCCTCAGTTACTGGGTCTAAGCCGGAGGCACACTTTATTGGTAGACGGCATGGTTTGTCAAATTAAAGGATAAGCCAATATAGCTCCACCATACTACTCAAAGTATGGCACTCAGTCAAAGCAGCAATTATTGGAATGCCAATATTATTAGGACGAAAGTATGTAATGTTAACAATTTCATGCACAGTAAATTTAAAAGGATGACACAAATAGGATACCTGGCAGCTATAATGCCATTAGAATTTGAGGTAATACTGTTTGAACACTCAAGGGCTGCAATAAATTGACAGTAATAAAATAACATCAGTCAGGTAGTGTGTAATGTACTGTAGGGGGTAATTACTGTAGGGGGTACAGTGGGTCGCTGTCACAGTACAGTGGAATGTATACTTGCTATAATGCTAGCATTTAAAGGGGATGTAAACTTTAGTTTGTTAAAGCATGGAGCTATAAAAAGGAATAGCTCCATGGTTAAAGAGGGGCTCGAAGGTCATTGAGTTTTGTGGTGCACCCATTTTCTAAAAGTTGTCCTCATGACTGGGGGAAAAATTACATTTTAAAAAATTGATTTGGTACTTTTTCAGAGCCAAATTAAAAAGAAACATGACTTCATCGATCACAAAAGCAAATTAATGGGTCTGTTCCTTCCAAATGGGAACTTCTGCACCAATCAAAAAGTCCAATTCAATGCCGTTTTGACTGAATATTATCAATATTCAGGAATGAACTGAAAATTCTCTGTACCAAAATGTGACCATACATATTTGAAATGTGACATCATCAAAAAAAATTTTGATTTGGAAAAAAAATGCACATGAAGGGTATCAAACACAATTTGGCATTTTACCCCATGTGAGGCTATAGACAAGTTTTGGAAAGTGAGGGATCACAAAACTCAATGACCTTCGAGCTCCTCTCTAAAGTGTCACAAGCATGCACAAAGAAACCCTGTGACCTTTTCATTGGACAAAGTAGTTAAATTTTAATTGTACTCATTCTGTTGTGGAAATTGATTTTTAAGTGAACCCTATTTTAATTTAAATGTAAATGATGAATGACAATGTAAGGTGTTTAATTCCAATACTAACTTTCATCAAGTAAAATGCTACAGCTAGGTGATATTAAAATATGCCCCCAAATATTGGATCAATGGTTTTTAACTAGTAGCGTGTGTACACACACCCTTTAAGCTTCCTTTTTCCAAATCTCTCTAGGTTGGCCATGGCCTTGCCTCTGGAATGTGTATTTATGTGTTCCAGGTTAAAGCTACTTCCATGCTAAAGACAGTATTCATATAATTTAAGCTAAATTTTCTCTGAAATAATCTGGATCAAAGAAACTTAGTCGACAGATTTTGTTTACTATAATATTAAGTAATTTTGTTAAGAGGAAAACAAAATTGTGGGAAATACAAAATATCATCCCCCTAAACCACATCTTACACTGTAGAGTATCTGTATAGTCCAACCTATCCCTTTATTAGCTAAACAAACATTAGAATAAGTCCTAAAGATTTCAACTATTGTCCAATGGCTTCATAAACTCATTGTAAAAAACATTTTCTTTTAGAAAGTGACATTTCAACTGCAACATTTTGGTACTCAGTACTCACTAAGCGCACAAGTACAAAAACTTTTATAATGTGCATGAGTGTACAACTTTGTATATCTTTTGTGCAGGGTTCCCAGTTCTTGACCTAAATGATTTCATGTTTACAAACATTTATAGTAGGTGGGTTTGATTTTCAATTGCACCTGAATGTCAAAGCCACAAGTTGTAATCGGAAGGAACAGTGGTGTGTGTGGTTTAGTGGTTCCACTCTGCATGGGGTAGTGTGAAGAATTTTGCCCACGCTGGGCGCTCTCCTCCTTCCTAATGGTTTTAACTGGCACGTTCTCATGGATTTGGGTGATTTATCATCAGTTTAATCTTTGAAAATTCCTTTTTTTCAACAAAACTATACATCAAGTAAAAAGTCTGTAAAAGCAAAGCACACAACTGTTCTAACAAAAAGTAGATTCCTCTTTAACAAATTAGTGAACTGTATTTGAAACCTGTTGAAATTAATGGTCAAATTTATTTACTTGTTGACATTTTTTCTTCGAATTTTATAGTCTAAACAAATGTGACAAATAATTTAAGTTGCTGTATTTGTTGACTTGCATGTAGCTACTGTTTCTGCTAGTCAAAACAAAACATTTTGCAGTTACAATGTATTTTTTTCTCTATAGTTTTGGGATCTCTGTCATACAGACCTTATTGAATTTGAAAAACAAAAGGTTTTAATTCATAGGAAGACATACTGTACACGTAGTGTACTGTAGGCTATGAGAGGCTTTTCTCAAGGTGTGTTTCGCATATAACTCCTGTGGGTTCTTGGTGTCTGTGAGCCAGGCCTTTTGCGGTCCTTATTGAGGCCCACTGGCCATTTCAATTGACTCGGATCAATCTCAAGGGTAATAAGAAGGATGTGGTAGACTTTTAAACAGAAAGTTTTCTTAGAACTTTGAGTTCTGTTTGTTAGTGTTTGAACCAGCTTGTTTGGGTTTTCAAACTGTTTGGATAGTCCAGTTATTTGAAGTAGGAAAGCTTTTCAGGAAAGACTCATGGGATTCAATCTGATAATTCTTTACAGGCGACTTAAGAGAACTAATCAGATATATGCATGTCCGTGACCATGGGCATGATGGGACAGGGTTTGTTTTGCTCCTCTGTCTGTGTAAACACTAACTAGTACAATGCATGACGTATTTTATTGATTAGATTTGAGAGAGTGAACAAAAGGGAACATTTGTCAATACTTATACCACCTAAGAAGTGGTTCATCAGACCCATTGTTCAGACAGAGTAACCCTGAGCTCATTGAGTAACCTCAGGATCGACCTTAATTAAATTCAACGCTTCAATAATTCATGACCGCAAAACGTTTCAATTGTCAGTATTGTTGAAGTATAAACCGGATGAGGGTGCAACTTGCGTGATTTTGATGAGTCACAATGGAGCAAATGAAGGTTGTTGTTTTTTAAACTTGGTACACAAGAATGTTGGTATTTTACCAGGATTACACAAGAAGTGCTCTGTAAACAAAATGCACAATGTAGGTCAAATTCTGTTAAGCCAAAACTATGCACAATTTTGTCTCTCTGTGTAAGAATTGATGACGTACTTCTCATGTCATAATTTTAAACAACACTGTTTAGTGGGGTTACACTGTAGGTTGCATTCCCTTTGCAAACTGCTGGCATGAAGCTAAGAGAGACAGCGTCAGTTCACGATTTAAATCTTCAAAGAAAACATCTTTTGAAGATTTATTTAGTTTAGAAATGCCCTTTACGAAATCATTGTTTTCCATTGATCACATTAAAGGCAGGGTTCACTTTTGGTAATTACTCCTCAAGTTAATGACCACAAAAATGTACTTGGTAAAGAGCACTGGAGAGCTGTTGACATTATAGAACATTGTTAGACATGACACCCTTTTAAGTAATGTGCATAGTTTTAGAGAAAGAGGTAATTTTCACCCAAAATTTGAATCTAAGAAAGGCTCAGGCATCTGAAAGCACACAATTCTATGCAACAACTAGGTTTGTGTTTGTTCTTTCATTACATTATGTTCTTGCAACTTCGATGACCAATTGAGCCTAAATTTTCACAGGTTTTTAATTTTATGCTTACTGTAAGTTTGGATACACCAAGTGAGGATGCTGCTCTTTGACAAGTTTGACAATTACCAAAAGTATACCCTGCCTTTAAAGACAAGAAGAATTGTTGTGGGGCGTGTTTTTTTGTTCGAAAAAAATGTACATAACTAGTAGGATGCTTTCAATGAAGAACAAAAAATGTATTCTGGTCACTTGTTTTAGTGTTTTGATATGTTTTTGCATGGAGGTGTGTTTAATGCGAAATGAAAAGAGATTCAAACAAAAAGAAAATCAAAAGAATGACAGTGACTCCCAAGTACCCAGGATGATTGGTATCAGCAGTATTACCAACTGACAACTTCAACCACAACAGATAAATTTGACTGGCTTTTTATATTTTGTAACTCTACTCTAACATACATGTGTACAATTAGATTTATTGTGTTTGACTGCACACCTGTAAAAGTTACACCCAAGCTGAACCATGTCTCCACAAAAGTGAAAGTTTATCCTTGCAGTTCAATAGATCAGAATTTTATCGGATTGTTACTCACAATCGAAGGGATTATCATAACAGGGGGGACTTGTGTCATCTGTATTTTACATGTACCAGCTTCACAGGGTCCTTCCATTCCATTCTGGGTTACTCTAGGATAAATAAATAAGGAAATAAAGTAAGTCCTGGTTAAATAAGGTAGAGATTTATGGAGAACCAGTTTTGTTTGATAAGTACAGGGTCAATGGACCAATTAAAGGTTTCAAGGTGTTTTTAAAAGAAAGACATGCAAAAAGGCCGAATTATTTATTTTTAAAAGCTGTTTGTGTAATTTTCATGATAGAGTGTACCAATTTGTTTACATTCTACCCACATGTATAATGTATATGTGGTACAGCTGTCATTCTCAAAAAATTGGTTTAAGTGTGATTTGTTAATGTCCTTTCTCGCCCCCCCCCCCCAAGTTTTAATTTTGTTTTATAAGATAAAGTAACATAAAATAAGATATGAATTGTAACATTGACATTTTGATTAAGATTCAAAATTAAGAGTCAAATTTTCAAAAATCTGGTGATTCTGGTGAAGTATTGACCCCTTGCCTGATGCGCAGCGCACACATGCGCCTACCTGTCCACCATGGGTGTCAAAATATACACAAAGGAAGACTCCCAAAATGGTGGAAACAGTAGAGGCACATTTTGTGGAGGTGCGTTCTGCATCAGAAAGGAATCAATGGATACGTTCACCATCAAAAATTATGGAGCTTGTCACCCCTAAGTCATGTAAATTGAGCTCTGAGCTTTCTAGAAGGGATCTTTGAATAAAAGCTCAATAGTAAATAATCTGTTGTATCAACATTGTATACATATTGTGATTGAGTGCTGAACAGATATTCAATCTTAGATATGAATGATGGCCCTACAAACAGAGCTAGTTTACACAGCCACAATATGTCAGTGCATGGTGTCCAACTAGTCGGTTGTCCTATATCAGCCTCCAAGCCTGTTTCAATATTTCATACAACATTCCAAACTTGGGTCACCCCATGGATAGCAGTTGAAATAACACAGAACCAAAGAGTGAAGAAACTGAAGTCCAGTGATCCATCAGTGGTTAATTTTTTATATCAGCAAGTGGGACAGTCTACTTAATAATTCTTGCTGAGAGCTGTATTTTAAAAATTTAAATGTTAAAAGTCTGAAGCTCTTGTGAGTAATTGAGAACCAAGACACAAGCCCTTTTGAAAGATGGACCAGAGTAGTATTAAGCCCTGTGTGTATTTGATTGGTCAATAGATCGTGGAACAAAACACTTCTGGACAGTGAATAAATAAATAATGTAGTACAGTGGTTCATAATAACTTTTGAATTAAACATAAACAAAGTTGTTGCAGCACCGGTTTCCAGAACTGTTAATTTGATCTTTTCCTGTGGTTTTATAGAAGCTTTTGAAACATTAAGCTACAGGTGTAAAGTTTACACATGTTTTATTCAGTATAAATATTGATGATTTTGGCATACAGTGTAAAATGTATGTACATGTATGGAGCTACACTCATGGACAAACACCTGTACCCCCTTCTTAAATGCGGTTTCAATCAATGAGAAAATAAATTTTACTGTTGCGAATGGGCATGGGGGTAATCTTGTATTAAGTTAGGTGTTGAACAGTAATGTCCTTGTCATTAGTATTTCATTATTTTTAGAGGCATTTCTCAGTTACGACATGATACGTATCATCAAAAGCGGCTTTAAGATCACTTTTCGTCGCAGTTTATAATCTTCAGAAATCCCATATAATCTATGCTCTAATAACTTGGCATTTAATATCTCACATTTTTGAAATACTCACAAAATCCTTCAAGGGTGTGATTATCTTTGCAACTGTAGCTGTAGACAACCGTGTGTGCTATCAAGAGATACTTAACATTTTTGCCTTTCCTTGTCTCCTTTCCAGCTTTTGGATACGGGGTGGATCCTTCTCTTGAGGTGAACTTTCTAGAGGCAATTGCTCTGAAAACAAGCACAGCTACGGGTATCAGGCAAGTGCCAGGCTACATTACTGAGGAACCAGCCTATGAATTAGAAGGTACACCATTTTCCTCCAAGTTTGGTTGTATTTATTTATAAACAAGGTTTGTCACATTTGGTAACGATTTGTACCAGTTGGCTTACTGGAGCCGCTGATGAAAGTCTTGAGGAAAGGGTGCTAAACAAAAAAATAAGTAGTATTGAAATATTACAAACTGTAATTGTCTTGTTTTAGAATGAATTACACATTGCATGTAGTTCTGAACTGAATAAATGTTGATGAACTGTATACATAAACATGTAGCAAACTGGAGTTATATGTTGCATGTATGGTGTCACAAGAATGATTCACTTAAGTTCCATGTATCCAACCAAATCAAGTCCAAGGATTTCAGTCACAAAAGTGCATGTGAGGTATGTTAATTCTACGAAAAAAGATACTTTTAACAATATGTTAAAACAAAACATTGCATGGTTATGAAAATTGTCAATGATATTGGAGGTGAAACTCTTGGATGTTGTGAACTAATCTATAGGTCACACTCACATTCAGTCGACTATGGTACAAAAATTAACATACACTGTAGCCTGCCAATGTGGAAAAACCAATCGCAACCATAAGAGGGCGGTGTAGTTTTATTATCATAACAATAAATTCAAACAAAGCTGGCAGTTTCAGCCCCTATTTATAACGCTCAATACCCAAATAAACCTGACATCCGAAATGCAGTCATGTAGGATGTAGTATGCTGTTTGACTCATCTATACAACAAGATGTACACTCTCTAGTTTCCATTGAATTTAAAGAACAGTTTTTTCTGAAATTGATATTTGAACATTCAACATTATTCTGAAATGTTCAAATGTTGTTTTAATGTTGTCCTTTTTTGTTGACAGAGACAAATTTGACCAGTGCTAGATACATAACACCTTTGTCTTATAGGGTTGGGTTTGGGGAAGGGGATAAAAGTACATCCAATAATTTTCACTAAGCACACCTTATTTTTACAAAACACACCATTCAACCTGTCATTTGTTAACATTTTTGTGATTTGCACGGAGGTGGTCATGTTTTTTTAATGAAAATATTATGAAAAGCTTGTGTTATGTCAGTGAATTTTGTGCACAGTCATATAATTTTGTCTGTTTCAAATTTGCAAAAGTGGTTTTGTGGGTTTTCGAATGCTATATCATTGACCTACTGGTGTTAACTTAATAATCAGTATGTAAGTTTTCAGATTGAAGTTGAACAATTAAACAATAATTATTAATTGTAAATCCTGTAATTTGTCTTTAAATCTATGTGCATACTATTGAAATATTCTGGTAGGCACACAACATTCATGAAAAAGTCATGGGTACAGTTTCATGCTCAGACAGCTCAATGCCCAGTACATCAGGAATTCACCTCAACCTGATACAATCAATCCCAAGGGAACTTTCTGCCAATTTCATGCTTAAGGTAGTTTACCTCAATGATGCATTAGAATTCAAGAGAATATTTTACAGCTAACAAATGGTCCATGAAGATCGCATGATTAAAGATTTATGCCACAACGTGACACATTACAAAGATTTTTACTGCCTTAGTTTTTTAGCAATCGTTTTCTTAAAACACTTACAGGAACGGATAGAAATCTTCAGATTCCAGAAGAGTTCTTTGCGAAAACAAAGACACTACTTGCATCTTCAAAAGACTTTACCATTTTGGCAACAGCCAAACAGCAGAACAGAAATGCTGGCAGTATTATAACCATATCAGTAGGAAGAGCGAGGTAATGTATACACCTGTTTGGAGGTGTGTTTTTTAAAGGTATTATACAGGATTGGTAGAGCTGGCAAAATAGTCGCAGACAGTGTTCATGTTTTGTGTGATCAACCATGTACATGTACACAACAAACCTGTGAAAACTTTGGGAGAAAATAGTGGAAAACCATGCAACACATTGTCCTTAATTTGGGTTGTAACCGTTGAACATAAAACCAAAATCAGTTGTTGGGTTTTTGAAAGTTTTCAGATACAGTTTTCTCGAATGCAACTTCATTTCAGAGGGAAATATTTCACTGAGAAATTGTTACAGTTTGAACTTCATAATCAGTAAGCTTTCAGACTAAAATGAAACAATTTCTTTTGTCCTTACTAATCCTGTATAATACCTTTAAGATAAGGACTTAGATATAGAAAGTTATATTTCCAGAGGAAATTATATTTCAAGAAGTTGTATTTCCAGAATTGAAAAAAAATCATGTACATGGTACGGTTGAGTAGTTGTAGTGAAATGGTGTGCTTCTTTGATATTTATACCAGCGTCAACACGGTGCATGACCCCTCTTTCTTCAGGAATGATTACAGGTAATAGTTAAACAACAACTTCCTACGCTTATTTTTAATGCATCATTTTATTATTTTGCTCTGAAATTGTAAAATTGTTTGAAATGCTTTGAAAATGTTCAAAGCATTCCTCTTTAATCGCATAGAATTATTGCTAACCTGGATTTTAATTATTTCATGTCATGCTCTGTGTTGCCAAGAGATAATTGTTATTTGTTTGTTTAAAAAGGAATTACTACACAGCTGTCCGCTTTGTTGCCATGCATATTTACATTTATACTTTCTCACCTTCGTTAATACTGAAATTGATCACTGTCTACTAAGTAAACCAAAGCAACGCTGCTGCATTGATTTTTAATGCTGCCCCATGTGAATGATGTAAAACTCTGACATGAAAACATTTTTACCAATAAACATCATTCATGTGCATTATACATGTAGCTCAAAATCTGATCAAATATATCGTTCAGATATTAAACATTATATTTTGTTTGCAAGCAAGCTATATTGTAGACCCGAGTCCTAAGTTGGGGGGGGGGTTTCATTGTGTGGGCTCCAGTTGTCCTTCGGTTAGAGTTGCCCTATGTTTACATTGTACATGAGCATAAAAAACACCACGTGCTACATAATCATTTAAGGGTTAAGAAGTCTCTTTACAGTTTTGGATAAATAACTGGAGGTGTAACAAAAGGTTGAGGTTGAAAGAAAGGATGAAGGCTGAGAACGTACCCCCTGAGATCCAATTCAAGAACAGGCCTGATGCTTCAGGGAGGCAATTGCCTCCTTTGCCCCAAGTTGCCTTGGTGCCCCTTGAAATGTTCCAATAGAATTTACAATTTCCTCTTAGAGCATTGAAAACGCCTTGGTGCCCTTGCCCTTTCAAGAATGAAGCATCATGCCTGCAAGAAGATCCTCTCACCTCATGTCTACCAATCCTGCTCCTAAGCTCATTATATCCATGGAACTATTTGAAAGTGCATGTGACCCTCCCTTAAGTTATGGAAAGTGTAGCTGAAGTAATTGCTAATAGGATAAACAAAACAGATTTATTGGCCATAATTTGTTCTGGAGTCTTCCAAGTATCCCAACCAATATAATTATCATTTATATTCAGGTTTATGGAGTTATTTATAAGTACAAGGTCTCAGGAAATTCGTTTCTACTACACTCAAAACAACAAAGTTATGATGGAAAGTTTTCCTGTCGATGGCTTGGTACCCGACCGATGGATCCGTGTGGCGTTGAGCATCAGTGGCACGCATGTCCGACTCTTCGTTGACTGCAAGGAGTTGGCCTCAAGATACATACCTCAGCCTGATCTGGTGATAGACAACCCGGAGATGGGGGCCTGGGTTGGACAGCGAGGACCGGATAAGACTTATTTCAAGGTAGGACACTTGGACTTGGATCTGACTAATTGATGAGGCATTCAGACAGTTGGGACGAGCTGAGACAGGGTGGTGTGTGGAGATATCACACCTTCACACCCATCCTCTGACAACTTTGCATTACGGTCCCTCTGGAAAAGCCTTCAAGCATGCAAATCTTTCCCGTCTTTAATGAAATTTGCTGCAGCCTAAGAGTTGGCCAAGGACAAACATGTCCCTGGGATCGGCTAGCTTGGGATGACATTTACTGCTGGTGAATTTTTTTCTCACCATAAAGAAAATTTTTGTGAACAAAAAATAATTTGGTACAGATAAATTAAATAGATTAAATAGAGACTTAATATACCCGATACTGTACATCCTAAAAATTAAAAAAATTTCAAAAACGAAACAAAATAGCAAAAACCCACTCACACACCACAATGCAAATTGGTAATCATGAACTAAACTATAATGCATCCTGTTTCTACATCATATTAGAAATTTTAAAAATATCAATAAATTTAGCAGTATTTTCTCTTGGCTCTTTTTGACAGCGGGACCTTCAGAATTCAGCATTAATACTGTACATGAAACTGGTTATAATTTGAGACTGTTTATGAAATGGTGTTTACATCTTTAAAATGGTAATTTAGTTGTTATCAATAATTCATCTGTTTTTCTTCAGGGCGACCTTCAGAGTGTAAGGCTCATAGCTATGCCCCAAGGCTTCCTTTCGCAGTGTCCGTCCTTGGACAGGTCCTGTCCAACCTGTGGTCAGTTCCAAGACATGGTGGATGGGATACAGGAACTGGAGTCCCGCATCCGGACCCTGGAGCATCAGGTTTGTCACTCCGGTATTGACTGACCACCACAATGAAACCATTTTGTAACCCTAGGCATTGATGTGATATAGTTTACTTGAACTCTGGTGGGGAGCTTTTCTAAACCTTGGAATATGGATGCAGCAATGGGTACAGCTTAGGTTCTGTCAGAGACAAACAAGGCAATTTAACCAAACCAAATTCTTAAAGGTATATACAGGATTGTTGGAGCTGACAAAATAGTCGCAGACAGTGTCCATATAATGTGTGATCAACTAGGCCACCAACTATTTTTTGCATTCAACCATTATGCAAACAAACCTGTGAAAACCTTTATCCGTTAATCCGGAGAAAATAGTGATAAACCATGCACAACTTTCTGCATTTGAAACACATTGTCCTTAATTGTGGTTGTAACAATCAAAATCAGCTGTTGCATTTTTTGTTAGATTTTCAGATACAGTTTTCTGGAATATTTCACAGAAAATATGGTTCTAGTATGAAGTTCATAACCAGTAAGCTTTCAGACTAAACTTGAACATTGATGGTTTTTATCCTTTCCATGCAATACCTTTAATGCTCAAATTAATCATTTTATTATATAAACAAAGGAATAACAATTTGTACAAAGTAGGTTTTGTGTGATTAGCACTACCAGTTCAATCCTTGATGACGAGTTATGTTTGATGATATTGATAGTTTTGCCCTACAAATTTGTTCTAAATTTATCTGTACCTACATGTATCTTGTTTCCTGTGTACCAGGAATTCGCATGCTCTTCGCCCTTCAAAGGCACCAGTCTTTCCACAAAAAAATGTCATATTTCTTTAACCCATGACAGACAAGGCAGTTTGGCTAGCATGTGGCCTAAGTACTCCTATATCCTCTTCTCCTATGTCACTCCACAAAAAATAGTGTGGACTTGGATAAGATTGGTATGCCTGACCCAGTGAGAGGCACTTGTGATGTGGGCCTGTTGGTCCCAGTCCTTCTTAACCGTTCTCTTTGGCAATTGGATATGGAGGATGTGGGACTTTAAGGGTTTAGACTTGTTTGTTAGAAAAAAATATGCATTCTTCACAATGGAGTGTGTTGTATTTATTTTCCATATCTGGATCTGACAAATGTTTTCCCGCTTAAAATACAAACATCAAAACTAATCAAATTTGGCTGATACTTTAATTAGGTACATGTAATTTTTCAAAAACTCCAGCTGTAAGTCATTTATCACAAACTGAATGTTAAATAGCCCTTCCCATGAAATATATGCTAATTACCTTCACGCATAAATACAGGCACTATTGGTTGGCAAATGCCAAAGAGTTGTGCACTAGGGAGTCGCACAAATGTGAATGCGCCAAGCCACCATCAGCCCCAAACAAAAAGGCCGCAAAAGTTCCCTCATTTTTCCAACCAGCAGTGTTAGTGCGCACGCATGATGCACACATCACATATTTTATGGGAAGGGTATTTGACAAACAGGACAGGCCTGCATGTATGTACTTCACTGTGGCAATGGAGGCAGTTGCTTCCATCCTCCTGGTCATTGCATTGGTGGCCTTTGAAATTTCCTAGTAGAAATTTAAATTTAGAGGTGCCCCTGCCTTTACAAGATCGAAGTATTGGGCCTGTATTTATTTTGTCGATATATAGCATAAAACTACTTAATCTACCCACCCACCCCCAACTCATTGGGCCATTGGTATCCTAAACTTTTCTTTCCTTCCATAGGAGAATACATCTTGTTATTATAACATATTTCTGGTAATGAAACCAATGATACCTCATACACTGTAAGTGAACTTAATCACTGTAGCTCACAAGCCTGAGGAAACCTGTAAACAAGTGTGCTTGCTATGTGAACCAGAAACACCGGGGTTAACCCCTACTCTTCCATGAGAAGCGTTCTGGGTTCTTTTACATGCACTAACAATGCTAGTTCAGGGTACACATGTGTACCTGCGGCTTAATATCCCATCCGAACGACAAAGCAATTACGGTAAAGTATCTTGCTCAAAGACACAAGTGTAAATTCTGATCAGAAAAACCAGAGCTTGAGTCCAGTGTTCTTAATCGCTCGGCCACGACATTGTTATCCAAACAGACAGGCGTGCTTCCAACCAATCTCTGTAACCCCAATAAAACACACAACGTTTTATATGCGCAGTATTTTAAACCATGCTGTGTTGTTTGTTGCTTTCCTCCCCAGCTGTTTTCTGCAGAGACTCGTATTGAGAAGCTTCAGCAGTGCCCGTGTGCAAAGACGTGTGAAGTCAACGGTGTGATATATGAGAACGAGGAAGTGTGGCAAGATGGATGCTCACAGTGCTCATGTAACGTGAGTACCTCCCTGGAAACTAGACTGTATTCACTTGAGACACAAGATTTTGTTTCAAGATTAAATAAAAAGAAATGGCCATCATTTGCATTTTTAAAGCATAAAGCAAAAAAGCGTATTTTCCTCAATATTAATAAATCATGCTCTTTGATCTACTTCTCTAGCACTGAGGATACTGTTCCCAAAAGCTCATTGGAATCTATAACTCCAGGGGTTATCAAAAGGTGGAAATGCCCTCATTTCAACAGACCTCCTAAGATCTGGATCCCGGTTTCAGACTTTTTGTCAGCAAAGTACCCCTGATAATGTTAAAGCTGTTGTTTATGTTGACTTTTTAGAGCGGTAAACCAACATGCGGACCGATGAAGTGCCCTAAAGTGTACTGCAAGCACCCCGTTCATGAAAATGGCCAGTGTTGTCCCTCATGCAAGAGTAAGTAGCTGATCTCACCGCTCTGCTTTCTAGGTACTAGGTACTCAGTCATGTACTCAGGCTAAGCATACATCATTAGGGCTTTGTATCTGGAAGAGTGACGAGCTAACTATAACCAGTAAACTTGCGGGTACAACCATGTATAAATCTCATTTGGGGGAGAAGTGTTGGCTCTAATATAAGCCATTGTGGTCTTGACGTTTCAAACAGTATATTCCGCTCGTCCACTGATGAAAGAGTTGTTACTGACAGAAAAAAATCAGTTTTTGACCTTTAAAGCCAATAGACTCAGGAAGTCTTGAGTATTTCCAAATATCCAGGACCAAGTTGGTCCCAGTCATATTGAGTTTTGCGTGTGTGCGATTCTGTTTCTTCAAATACTTTAGTTTAACGTAGTTGATGTCTATAAAATTACATCATAATGTTGAGACAGTAAAATTTAGCCATGAAGTAGATGAAAGTAAAATAAGTTCAACAAATCAACAAAGAAAAACATGAGAATAAGAATTGACCTCTGTTTCGGTTACTTGTGAACAGTTAATAATTTGGCCCAACTGACGTTCATGTTATCATTTACGTAGATTTAATGGTCACTCAAATTTGGGGTTGATTGGCAAATGGGGTTTCTAAAAATAAGCATCCTGGTCTCAAATTTTAGTTTTGTTTTGATGTTAATTTTGACAAATTATATCTGTTGTATAATAGTTGAAATAGTATTAATAACAAAGTGCTAAGGGTATTTCTATTTTTAAGATTTTTATATTAGTAGAAAGAAGACTAGATTTTATATACAAATGTAGTCTTTAATCCAGTTGTTTTCTCGTTTTCGATGCGTGGGAAACCCTGGTAATGGATTGGGAAGTATTAGAAAAACAATACAAGCTCACCAAAGTCCAACAGCAACAGAGTTTTGATTTGTGGCTCTTAATTTGAGTGTTCCTTGATTGACTTGTTT